>CANYCX014462931.1:0-11908 GCA_948193385.1 Breynia disticha f. nivosa | reverse complement strand
GGATCACTTGCAAAGTTGCAAGGATGTCATCTTCTGAGGCGTCCTCTGTAAGTGTTTCATTGTAATTTTAGACTTTACATTAATGCAGTTATCTTTGTGCAATTTATGCTTATCATATTTCAATCCCTTTACAGCATTTCACATTTAGGAGTAGAGTAACGTAGTTTAGTTGATTATCAGCATAGCTTAACTTAACCAAAAAGTCCTAAGTCGATTAGGCAATACGAACCCACGAACAAACGAACGTTCACATCCATTCGCGACTATCCTTTCCACGAAACATCATCCACACGCGACCGTCTTTCCCACGAAATATTGGCTTAACACACATATAGACAGTTTCAATGCCCTATCCTGCCGAAGTTGCTAATTTGCTATTAACGTGCCGTGATCAGTGTGTTTTGTAATGGCAAAGCTAAACCTCTTGACGTGCAACTTGATGCAGTTCTTTGTTGAGTTTTGCTTGCTTTCATATATCCTGGAGAGGTTAATAGAATAATAAAACACCTAATTTATACAGTGAGTTATTAGTAGATTCAAGATACTTGTAAATTCTTCTGTTCTGTGGAATGTCACATCTCTAGTAATCTATTAGTAATTGACATTTCTTTTGGTCAATCTATGGAGTAGTGTAATCGTCGTTATCTAACGTGTATTGCAGTCATTGCTTTGCGATCCCAACCCCAATTCTCCAGCAAACTCAGAGGCTGCTCGAATGTTCAGTGAAAATAAGCGCGAGTACAACCGAAGAGTTAGGGAAGCCGTAGAACAGAGCTGGACAGCAGACTAGCTTTCATCCTGGCGTGTTGTAAAAGAGCAGTTTCTGCATCGATTTGCATTGAATTGTTCTGGAAATTTGTACTAAAATGTATTTTCTGCGACTGGTTTTATAAATGGGAAATTCTTTTAGGTTACTAAACCTGAGGAAAGAAACAAATGAAAAGATCCATCATCACAACAATATAACAAATTATGTATGTTCAGTAACTTCATTAACATTTGGGCACACAAACATTTACTGGAAATAAATAAATACATCTTGCTTTCACACACCAAACTGACCATAAAGCCAATTCTATTCTATACAAAAGGAATAGCCCTCACTTGAAAACACTGAAGACGAAACCAATGGGGTAATTAAAATACTTCAGATAATGATATGCTTCGATAATCATTCTACCGTACCACAAATGCCTAGACGACTTCAACCTGTTGCATCTCTTTGCCCAATTCATCCTACAAATGCAACGTCAAAATAAGGATTCAATGCAGGAAGCAAGAATCTAATAATAAAAACAATGCACCGTCTAGTTTCTATCGTTGCTTGTTCTTTATAGAAAGGCAGCATAAAAATTTACCAAATTTTCTTTGTTTTCTTCTGGGGTAGTTGTAGTTGCAGAAGGGCTAACAGATCCTGGAAATGAAGTAACATTATTAGCATACACAATGTTAACACAATCCCACAATATGTTTTTCTGCAATCTGTAGGTTGTATTGTATCTAATACCTTTATTTGTCACAAGTTTCTTTCCTTGCTGCTTGATCTTGTCCCTCTCCTTGTTGGAATCTTGTTTAGTTATCTTCTGAGGCTTCTTTTGTATCTTGTTACTTCCAGTATCTGAGACCAATCTCGAATTTGCAGCAGGTTTATTTGCAGATCCCCTAGTCTTGATTGCAGTGTTGTTCTTCTGAGATGTCTCCTTGGTTGATTCCATGGCAGAAGAAGCTTGAGTACAATCTGCATCCAGTGACCTGACTATCAGTGTTTTGGATTCCACTGCAGAGGAAGTACTGTCAATTTCATTGTCGGATGATTTAGTTCCTTCTGCAGGAACCTGAGAACAAGTTTCAGAGATCTGAACTTGCTCTCGTTCCTCAGAAATGTTATAGCTCTCAAGTATTTCTTTAACGGATTCTCCAAGTTCACTCAGATCATGCCGATGGATATATGATTTTAACTCAATCTGCATTTTCTGAAGAGGCTGCAAATCCAGTCATTCAATTCAAACAGACATCAGAACAGACAGAAATCACCAACCATAAACTTTATTACTAACACAAAAGACAGAATCTTTCACCAAACTAAAGCAGAGTAGCAACATTTATTCATACCTCACATTTGGCTTCCAACGCGAGTTTGAAAAGACCAAGAGATACAGTGTGGCGACCAACAGATTCAGATTTCTTTATAAGGTCAAACCAATAAGATGCAGATGCCCACACATCGTGCTTCTTCCTCGTGCTTGATGCTCTAGAAATACCCAATGCAGGCGTGTCACTCTTCCCTGCCACATTTTTACCCTTCCTTACTTTAGTCTCCGAAATTGGGGTGATAAACCCCGTATATCTCGAACCAGGGCTGATCGATTTGGCAGGATTCGAGAGCCTTCTTGGAGGCTTAGCGGACTTTTCCTTCCCAGAAAGATCAAGCACGCTCACACTTTTACTAACTGTTGATGCAATCCTCGCCCTATAAATTAACACACCCAATACCGTTATAATCAATATCGTAATATGCAATTCATATTCATTTTCTTAATTTCAATTTAAAAGCGTTTACAGAAATCATTTGCAATAATCAAATTAGATTAGCTTCTACAAGAACGTCAAAAAATTAACTTCTAGAAGCACTTTCAGTAACATTTACAGAATTTACATACAGATATTTCAGTAACAGTTAGAGAATTTACATACTGTTAACAAAATTCATTTCCATTAAAACAGAAGCGAAATTACATTATTAAAAAATCAAATTACCTTCTAGAAGACGAAGAATTAGGCAAATCAGCCTTATCCACTTCCGCCTTCGTTGCAGACCTCAGTGGATACCTTAGCTTCGATTTCCCTGCACAAACAAAATCGCTAAACAAAGTAAGAATAAAAGTAAAAAATAAAACAAACTAGAAAAAATTACTCAAATGAATTACCAGAAGAAGCAACACTCGTTGGCTGTTGTCCTTTGACAGTCTCTTCCATGATACTTCCGTCTGAAAATTGCGTGATCAAACGTTAATTTGGGTTGTTGCTTTTGCTTCTCACAAATTTACAAATTATGTTTCAGAATAAAATTCCCCGCTTTTATGGTCAATTAAAAACTGCCGTTTACCCTTTTTTGAGCGGGAATAATTACAACTCAAATTTCAATCACTTTTCTCCCATGCTCTTAATCCCCTACTTCACACTCTACTCGCTTTCTTGATCTGCCACGTGGGAATGAAAGGACGCGTGGAAGTCAACCGAGGGGGTGTAGGATTGAAAAGAGAAAAACGGTTGGAGCTGCATTGGCGGGGCCTACGACTAGGCTTATCAACGATGTACTAACATGGAAAGAAAATAAGCGGTGGCTTTTCGAAATTCAAAAATTTGAAATCTGGAGCCGTTGAAACTGTCCACAGTAAATTTGACGGTTAGAGATTGGTCGATTTATGATGGGAACAAATGTGGTTGGGTCGGGTTGGTATAGTCAATTGGTGGGTTATGAAGAGTATCCGATCCGGTGAAATAAATAAAATTCTCATTTATTTTATTTGTTAGTTAATTATAGGGGTGTAAATGAGCCGTAAGCGGTTCGGTATTCGATTCAGTAAGAGCTCGTTCGTGACTCGGTTCGTTAGTAAATGAGCTAAGTTTAAACAAAAAATTAGGTTTATTTTATAAACGAGACGACCTTAAAAGCTTGGTTTGGTAAAACTCTCGAACAAGCTAGTTTAAGTGTTAATGAACATGCTGGTTTAAGTGTTCGCAAACATGATCGTTTCAATATTCGTAATCCTTTATTAATAATACATGTGTGACATAATTAATATTTTATTTTATAGCTTATAGTCTCATATATACATAGTTTGTAAAACATTGTTTCAAATAATAAAATATATATATATGTTGTATTTTATGTATATTCAATAACTTATCTTATAATTTATAAAGTTATAGTCTTATTATCTTATGCATAGGTCTACATAATATTTTTATTGTTCTCAATTATTTTAAACATTTTAAATAATATAATAAATACATGTTGTATTTTATATATAGTTAATAATTTATCTTATAACTTATAGAGTTATAGTCTTATACACATGTCTATATATTACTTAAATGTTTTAAGTTATTTTTAAATCTTTTAAATTATAAAATAAATATATATTGTATTTAATGTTTAGTTAATAATTTATTTTGTAATTAACTTATGAAGTTTCTTATATATAAATATCAGGCTTAAAACAATATTCACAAGCCAAAGTATATGCGACTCTGTTCACTGATCTCCTGACAAAATTAAAAACAAAAACATTTTGCTAGAGCCCTACAATCTTCAGTAATGTCCAAGGACAGAAGGAAAGGGGGGCAGGGGGAGCATCTGCCTCCCTTGCGCGGAAACACCAGGGAGCTCTGCTCCCCCTTATAGTCGGAGCAAGGGGGAGCGCCGGAGCGGCAGAGAGAGGAGGAAGGGAGCGACGCCGTGCGATTGAGAGTTGAGACGGAGTGACGAGTGACGACGAAGAAGGGAGGAAGAGGAGGAAGTGCGATGGAGAACACTGAACATAAATGAGTAAACAGAGGTGGCTAAGGTGGGTGTGGGCGGTGGAGTGGACTGTGGAGGTTGTTGATTGGGGTTTGTCGATTGGAGGTGGGTATGGAGGAAATTTGAAAGCCAGAACGACGACGTTTGAGTTTGTGTTTTGCAAATGCTGGGACTTTTGTTTGTGGCCTTTTAAAAAGGAAAAATATTAACAAGGGACTGATATTATTAAGAAGTTTTATACTCCAATTGTTTGTAAAATGGCGAAAAAACTTTAAGACATAATATTTTTATTTATGATTGAGAGTGAGTTCTATTTATAATTAATATACTCCAATTGTTTTATATGTATTATTAAGAAGTTTTATACTTTTATCAGTTTTTTTAGTCATTTTGCAGAAATTTATTTGTTGCAATTTTGCAGAAATTTATTTGTTGATTAACATTTATTGACATTAAAAATTAAAATCTTCTCTTATTTTTGTCTAATATGCTTACTAAGTAGTACCATGTCAAATGTATATTCTTAAGTCGAAATACTCTATGATTAAAATTATTTTTCATAATTTACATGAAATATCATTTTTCTTAAACTAGCTAATCACAAATTTGCTAAATTCTACTTTATATAAATTGTAGAAAGGGAATGCTTTCTCCATTGTAATGTTCATGCAACTAATCACAAATTATTGAACTAATTTTATCATATTCAGACATGTAATTAGAAGGACAGGAGAGACACAAAATTGAGGTTGAGGATGACGAAACAACTCAAAATGTTGTTTCCAAATCAGTATAATGGAATTGCCAATTGAGCCAAAATGAATAAAATTACATGATTGAAATGATGCGTTTCGACAGGGTTTTTTAAAACAAAACACGACCGAAACAACATCATTTTGGATGAGTTATTTTAAAGAAAATACGCATGAAATGGAATTTTGACTGGGTTTTATAAAAAATGACTAGGGAAATTTTAACTTATAAATTGCAAAATTGAAAACTATACGTCATTCTAATTTTTTAACCGAAAATATCGCCCCCCTAAATTTTTTTCTAGTTCCGTCCCTGTAACTAGGCAGAGTAATGTCCCCTTGTAACAAAAAAAGGAACACAAACATGCTCTTTCAATGGAACTTCTTTCTTCTCAAACTACTTTGACTGAAAAAATATATACCAGAAGCATTCACGCATATTACCTCTACGAACACCAACAAGATCCATTCCTGTGTAATTATGTCCAAAAAAAATATGTTGACTATTTATGTGTTATATGCAAATATGTTATTTGCTCTTTGTATTTTTTCAAATAATTATAACTATCTTTATTTTTTTTATAAATTAATTTAAGTTAAAATTTTTGTTAATTTTACTAATGTGTCATTTGTTATTTAAAATCTTATGACCGTAAAAACTAAATTATAAGACAGTCAGTAAAATTAATAAAAATTTTGACTTGAATTGCTTTATGAAAAATTCAGGAATCGCTATAATTGTTTAAAAATTATAAAAATCAAAAAACAAATATGAATATAACACAAAGACAATAAAATATTATATCTTAAAAATTTAAAGCAAAGTGTCTCATCTATAAAAAAGAAATTAAAAAAACTAAGGTTGCGTTTGTTTGATGAAAATTGAATTTTTAGAGGAAATATTTGTTATTGAAAAATAAGTTTCAGAATTTTATTTTCTTGAATTGTATTTTTCTAGTGTTTGGTAATCACATAAAATTTATTCAAAAAATATTTGAAATTCATATAAATAAAAATGTGAATACAATAAAAATATATTAACAAAATAAAAGATCAACAATAAATTTTGAAAAATTAAAAAATATATAATATTAGCTATTATATGTAAGTCAAAATTTGGAAAATGTTTTCTTCTTTTTAGAAGAGGAAAATATTTGATCTCAAAATAAATAATTTAGGAAATTATTTTTGAATTGGCTAAAAATAAATTTCCATTACTATTTTTCTTAGCTCAAACAAACAATAAAAAATAAAAAAAATATTTTCTAAAAAAATATTTTTCGTCAAACAAATAGAGTCTAAGGTTATAAAAGATCTAGTTAAACTACAGCTACCTTCCTAATTGTTTTAACTACATTTAGCATTATGAACCTCAATTATTGAAAATTTTTGTGAAAAAGGTAAAACTTCATTTCCTTTCGATTAGTACAGTTATAAAAATTGTATGGCTTAATCCATTATACACTCCCTAAATTTATATTTATTATTTCTCTAGTCCTTTCAATTAATTTTGTACTTTTTAATTCCTTCAATTTTTAAAATCTTAACATTTAACTAAAATAGTTAACAAAATTATTTTTTTTCAATGACAAAAATAACAACTTATTATGTATTTCTTCAACCCTTAAACTTCTAAATATACACAATATTTAGTCAAAAATCATAGCACCACTCACAATCGATTAACAATATTTTACAAAACAATAGCACTTGTATTTTATTTAACTTAGGTCGATTCTATAGTTTTAACTTTATTAAAAATTTCAGTGTTGTACATTACAAAAAAAAAGCATTTAGTGTCCAACTTGTTGGACGCTAAATACACGATTTTGAACGCTAAATACATTTACTGACTAAAAGTTGAACGCTAAAATTGGACGCTCAAAATGTGGATGCTGAATGTTTAGCGTCCAAGTGGACGCTAATTGTTTTAGCATCCACGTGGACACTAAAATAGCGTTCACGTGAATGCTATTTTGGTGTCCACGTGGGTGTTATTTTAGCGTCCACGTGACACTAAAATCAGCGGGAATTTTTCCCGCGTCACTGTGCACCAGTTCCAAAAATTAGCGTCCACTAAAGTTGACACCAAAATTTCCTGCTTCACTATTCATGGGATTCATGCATTTAGCGTCCACGTGGATGCTAAATGTGTGAAATTAGCGTCCAAAATTTTTGAACGTTATTTACGCAAAATCTTGTAGTGGTATGTACTTATTTGTTGAGCAAATTATACATTAATATGGGTGGTGTTGGGGTGAACAAAAAATCAAACTAATCAAAAAAGGGTAAAACCAAACCGAACGTAATGATTTGTCTAAATCACGATTCAAATATAGATTTCGTAAAAGAAAAAACAAACTCTTCACTTCAGTTAGCGATTCAATTAAAAAATTGACTAGAACTGAATCATATTCATCGCTAGGTGGTATTATATATGATTTAAAATATGTCAAAATTAAATATTCAAGTTCTGTAGTTTTAAATAATCTAACTCAAATTTATAAGTGTTTATATTTTAAACAATATTAATTTATTGTAGATAATGTTATGATTTCTAGCTAAATATTAATTATTATAGTTAAATAATATGATTTAAGAAATTAAAAAGCTGAGAGAATACAAAATTAATTAAGAAGACTAAAATGACAATAGATCTAAATTCATGTGTATTCTTATTTTAAAAAAATTAATATATTGTTATAATATATTGTTATACAATAACATTACACCGTCTCTACTCTCTTCTACTATTAAAGAGGTGAAATAAAAAACTTTGCTTAGTTTATTAATTTTTTACTCTATTAAGGTAAGGTTCATACTCCATTATTTGAAAACATGTGAGATTTATCAGAACTTATCTCAGCTTGTCCGATTTGTCTGTTAACTGTGCATAATAAATCGCCATTTCATCAAAGCATTTGATTCAGATTATCAAAAATGTCTATCCTTCTATTTACCCTTCATTCTATTCCTCTACTCACTGTCCAAACGAAGCGTTAATATTAGTGGAGGATGAGTAAATATAATTCTGTCACTTTTTCACCCTTCCCTTTCACAGAACGAGAAACCAGCATATATATAATTCTGTCAACAATAACAATGGCGATCATATGCACTAATGATAACTGTGAATATATCAGTCAATATGCTGTACTGTCAACCAAAAAAAAAAACCTCTTTCTACGATCCTTGATCAAAAGTATAAAGAAAATGAGAAAAAAGTAACCTCTCTCGACGTTATCACTAACAAATGTGCATTGCATATTCCACACCTATCACTGAATGCCCCATTCTTCAACCTACAAAATGAAATAGTTAGCTAAAGAAAATCAAACATAGTTCAGTTAAAGAAAGTATGACGTAGTTAGTTTAAAAAAACTATACCCTAAAAATAACTAGTCATGAGCAGGTGGTGCTAAAACTGAGTCGAGACACAACTCCTTGTCTGGTGCAGTCCTCTTCCTCTTGAGCAATTGAAACACAGGCAATCTCCTTGAAGAAAGCACAAAGCAGAGCTTGACAGTCTTTCTATGCCTAAACATCCATATTGTAACAAAATCTTGAAGACCGATCAAGTTGTGCTCATGAGAAAATGCCGTCCACCCATCTGTCAGCACACATTGCCTTGAAAAACTCCATATCTTACACACCATCTTGAACTTTTTTCCCTTCGTATCATATACATCCACAGGAATGCCTTTCTCAAGATCTTCATTCATGTTCAACATTGGCATCAAGAATTTCTCTAAGTCGCCCTTATTAATATATAACCTATTTAAGTCATCCTTGACATCACTCCCTGTCAGTTGCTTCTCAAAAGGCTTACTACATTCCCCAACGACACCCCCCAAACTCTCCATTGGAGGAATAAGAGGTGGCGTGTATGCCTCAATGAGCTTCATAATCTCTTCTGTACCGAAATCACGAGGATATCTGGGCAATTCTTGATCTTGGAAAAGATTAAGGAGCTTTCTTGGAGATGGGTTCTTTGTTTTTTGAATCTTCTTGTGTCTTTTCTTGAGTTTCTCCAATGTAGAGAGAGTTTTTGCGTAAAATTTGGTGTGTTTAAAGCTTGCAAGAGTCGATGCAGCTTCACCGATTTCTCTAAGTTCTTGCCGGGAGTTCATGTTAATATTAGGCATTGTTGTTGTTGTTGGTGGTCTAAAGTAAAGGGTTTGGTTTAGAGAAAATGCGTGTTTAGAGGGTCAATCAGAGGAAGGGTGTTTCCTTCTGTGCCGTGGTTTCTCTAAAACATATAGTTTAGCCAAAATGTAAATAAAGTTTTTAAAATGTTAGGGCACACTATCTAAAAGATTTTTTTGATACAAAAAGCAACCAAAGTTTGTTGGATGAATTTCATGTATACTTCATTTCTATTATTTATTTGTGAACTTAAAGTTTAAAATTTTTTTGCACTGTTATTTATTAAAATACAAATATACTTTAGTTTGAGAGTATATAAAGTTGATATACAATTTACATAAAGTTAATATTTTTTTAAAACGATAAAAATTATATAAAATTTTTAATCTTAATGAAATCTATAAACACATAAAATTTAGTATGTATCAAGTTAAAGTTTATATTAAATTTAAATCCATAAAAATAGATATAAATTTATATATAAAAATATTTAAATTCATATATTAAGTTTATATAAAATTTACATTGAGTTTATATTAAGTTTATACTTACAAAAGTCTATTTCATACAAAATGCAATAAAACATGCAAAAACTATTACTCTGTAAAAAAAAATTAAAACAGAAATATTTCTACAAATGAAAAAGAAAAAAAATAGTACACTATATAATTAATCCAAGTTTGTTTAATGATGCAATAAACGATGTAGGTTCTCTCACTACAAGATTATGTGAACTTAGCATTCAAAAATTAGTGTCCAAAAAAATTGGTTGCTAATACAGACGTTTAGCATCCACATGACCGCTAAATGTAATAGCAATTATGTGGTCGCTAAGTTTATATGCATGTGGACGCAAAATGGGCACCAAGATGAAAAGTAAAGCGGTAAATTTTGGCGGGGTCATTTAGCAACCACGTGGACGCTAAATTTAACGTCCACATGGTCGCAAAATGCAGCGACCATGTGGTTGCTAAATTTAGCATCCGCGTGGTCATTAAAGTAATGAAAAATTTTGGCCCATGAAATTAGTGACTACGTGGCCGTTAAATTCAGGAAAACAGACACAAAATACAGGAAGACAAGATTTACACTATATCGAGATGAGAAGATATTGCAGTTTGATTGGATTAGATTTGACAAATTTCGTGATAGTTTTATTTTCAAATTGAATTGATGCATGACATGCAAAAACAAAAGATTTTTTGAATGAAAAATTATAACTGTCCTGTTTTCATATATTGTACACCTGTCAATCCAGACATTCATTTTGACCTAGCATGTTCATAAATGGATACACTCTTTTCTTTTATAAGGAATAATTTTATCATTGTGCAAATGTTAATAATGTATATGCCGACCACCATCCATTCATTTAAATTTATTCAATTGATTGCATGCCTATCTTTAACTGCAAGTCGATACCCTAGAAGCACATACCGTCATAAGCGATAACATCATAAGATTGGCGAGAGGGTGTGCATGGATTGTGAACCCATATCATATCCTTCATACATAGTTAATTGATAACAACGTCACACCAAAACACATTCAGCAATAAGAGCGACGGTAGTGAAATTTGTTTATTGGAAAAAACTTTTAGAAATTCGACTCAAACCGAACCATATTCACTACTAGGCAGTGTTATAATATAAAATATGTTCAAACTATTCTTGTTCTATAGTTTAAAATAATCTAGCTCAAATTTGTAAGTGTTTGTAATATTATAAATTCATTATAGGTTATGTTACACATTTTTGATTAAATATTATGCATTTAGAAATTTATGCATTTAGAAATTTAGTGGTTGATGAGATATAACATATATTGTTATTCATGTCATCATCAAACTAATGGTGTTAATTATTTTAATTAAACAATAAGATTTTAAAAATTAAAAGGGCGAAAATTCAGATGAAGACTTTAGACAAATAATGAGTCCAGCCAAAACTATACTTAGCTGGAAAAATACTTAGCCGGAAAAATACTTAGCCAATAAAACAAAAAATACTTAGCCAATAGAGTCATAACCTACAATGAATGCTTAGCCATTTCAGCAAAACATTTGATTCACATTATCAAAATTAATCTTACTGGAAGTTCAGTCAATATAATTCTGTCACTTTTTCACCCTTCCCTTTAATAAAACGAGAAACTAACATATAACTCTCTCAACAGTAACAATGACAATCATTATTCTAGTGATAAGTATGAATATATCAGTCGATGCGCTGTACTGTCAACCAGAACAAACCTCTTTCTATGATCCTCGATCAAAAGTAAAAAGAAAATGAGAGAAAATAACGTCTTTCGACGTTAGCCCTAACAGATATGGCATTGCATATACTGAACTGAAGGATAGTTCTTTTCTGTCTTTATTCACAAAATGATACATACATTTATAGTATACATTGGCAGTAATGGATATGTACGACATCTCAAAATACAAACTTAAACTAGATACAAGTTTGAATATCAGATAACAAGC
>CANYCX014462704.1:0-16399 GCA_948193385.1 Breynia disticha f. nivosa | reverse complement strand
CAATAAGGAGAAGTACGATGAATCCTGATTTGAAATAAAATGAGAGATGGGATTTAGCTTGCTGGGATTTTTGATATGTAAGTGTTGGAAGAGTGAAATAAGAGTGCTAGAGTACCTCTTGTTCCCAATGTGGAAGTTACTAACTTATAATAGAGCATAGGCTTGAGGGAAATTTCTAGTTATGAAAGAAAATCTGAAGGTGGAATCATATCACTTGTGAGAGGTGTTTAAGCTACTTGATTTCAAATTTTGAGGATAAAATTTCCTAAGGGAGAGAGTTGTAACGCCCTAAAACTTTAATAAAAATATTCTGAAAAATATGAAAAACAGTAAGGGCAAACAGCCTGGGGAACGACCTAGCCAAACCGTTCCCCAAACCATTTCAGTTATGGACAAAAAGTGAATTTTTGCAGACAGAAGCCTAGAATGACTTGGAGAACGGTTTGAGCTGCCAGTTCACCAAATGGTTTGGCGTGTCTGGGATTTTAAAAAGGGACACGTGTTGTGCGAGAAGAGAGAGACAGAGGGTATATTTTATAACCCTAAGTTTCCAACCGACCTCTCCTCATTCCCAAACCCTAAAACACCATTCCAACCTTTCCAAACCCCAAATCTTTCCTTTCCACACCTAAGGATTTGTAGTTTTCACAAAGGAAGCCTAATCTCGATGACCCTTTGGTGTTGGACGAATTTGTAACAAGGTAATCTCTAAACCTAGTTGCAATTTGTGTGGGAGATTTGAGATGTTACAGGTTGGTAATTTGGGGATTTTGAGGAAAAGAGCTTTTCAATGTGAGATGTAGCTTAGATATGTGTTTAATATGGAAAATTTAGGTCATTTTGAGTAGGAGGTAGTGTTCAAAATTTGGAGCAAAGTTGAGCAAAGTACCAGCTTCGCGGGATTTGAGGTAAGTGCACTGAATCCACAATTACCATTGTATGTATTGTTGGATTTATGTGTGGATGGTATTCCGTATTATGATGGTAATTGAGTGATGTGTTTATCAAAATGCGTTGTAACTTGTTTGATGTGGTTTTGATTTTTTGATTTGATTGTGAGGAGTATGTGTGTGGCTTATTGTCTGGGTTGTGTTATTTGGTAATTTGAGAGTGCCTTTATGTTAAGAATGTAATGGATTGGTGTGATCCTCACAAGTGTTGGGTGAATTACTCGTTTGTCGAATGTAATGAGGTGAGTAATGGTTGGTATGTAGTGGCTATAAATGTGATGTTGTTTGAGTGATTATGGAAAGATTTGTGTAATGATTGGTGTGAGAAAACCAATGGTTTGTTAATTATGTATAATGGGAAAATGATGGAATTGTAAATGTGTGTAAGCTTTGATGTGTTTAAGTTTTGACTTGGGATTGATTATAATGGGTTGGTAAATGAATATATGGTATTATATGAAGGATAAATGGTGAGAATGGTGTGGCTAAAGAAAGACATGATATGTGTTTAAATTGTGTTATTGAGATGAATTATGTTGAGAGAGAAATTATGACATTTCATACATTCATGATATATGAATGAGCATGAGCATTGTTGTGTGTTCATTATAAGGGGGATTGGCCCAACTGAGTGAAATCTCAAAATGTTTTAAAGGAGATTGGCCCAACTGAGCAAAAGCTCAAAATATTTTTAGGGGGATTGGCCCAACTGAGCGAAAGCTCAAAATGTTTTCAGGGGGATTGGTCCAACTGAGTGAAAGCTCAAACTATTTTCAGGGGGATTGGCCCAACTAAGTGAAAGCTCAAAATGTTTTCAGGAGGATTGGCCCATATTTTATGAGAGTGGACTCTCTCACGCGTGCAGGAAAGGCCCCGTGGCATGCATGTGTACGACTTGCATTTGGCATTCATAGTGCATACATTCGCACTCAAGAATCGTGTATGGTTTGGATATGAGATTGGAACATGTGTGACTGTTTATGTTTTTGGTTGATGTTATGTGATGTGGTGAAGTATGATTGTGATTATTGTGTTAAATTGTAATTGAAATGATTGATTGTTGAATGGAATCCGTGATTGAAGTGCTTGATGTTAGGGAAGTTATTTAAAGTGAGATATGATGTGTTTTAAATATTGATATTAAGTGTGGTTTGTTGGGGAAAATGCCTATAGGTTATGTTTGAATTTATATGAAAGGGGTTGATGAAATGTGTGGTATTTAAGACTAATTAATGTGTGCGAATTGGCTGAGAAATACTATCAATGATTCGAGGTTGTTTGTATGAACTCCTAAGTGTGAATTCTGCTGTTTTCTAGGAACAGAAGGTCAGAATGGGCTGGGGAACGACCTATGAAAATTGTTCTCCAAGTCGTTCCACTTCCAGAGTCATTCCAGAAGGTCAAAACGGGCTGGGTAATGGCCTGTGCAAATCGTTCCGCAAGTTATTCTGATTATGAAGCTTTCCAGAGAGGGAGAACGGCCTGTGCAAGTCGTTCGGCCGTTCTCCCAGGCCATTCCCATGTGCTTTTCAGCTTAAAAGGTTTATTTTTTAGGGCGAACGAGGATTGATAACCGACCTAATATGAGGTAGTTATGCATAACTAAGATGTATGGCGGTAAAAGATATAAAGATACCTTATTTGTAGCGATTTGTAATATGAACTGTATGTAATATGGTAACAGCGAGCCATTAGAGAATTAAGGCATGAACACGACATCATGTTCCATGAGCACGCCTGTGTTGGCAGAAGATTCTCCTGCACTTCATCTTAACAACATTAGGGTTATCACTTACTGAGTATTTTATATACTCACCTTTTGTTTGTTTTTGAATGTTGCGCAGGTCTAGGAGGATTTCCACGAGCGAGGTCAGAGGAGCACTTTTAGAAGGAATGGTTTTAAATTGTAAATGTTTTGTAAAAATGGATTTCATATTCTTTGTATTTTAAAGCTACATGTGTATGTCTAGTGGACATCATTGAAGGAAAAAAATGGTTGCCAAAAATCATTAATTAATCGAAAAAGAGTTTTAAAAAAATTGGGGTTTGCATGTCACATCTACCCTCCTCATGCACAAAATTGGGCAGAGGTGACATGTCAACTATTCCATTTGATATCATATTTGTCAAGGATTTGGACACCTTTCTGGCTAATGCCCATCTAAACAACCCCATCCCTACTCCACAACCAATATTGTCGTCACCTCTACCCCTCCTTATGCACAAAATTGGGTCGTCTATTCTAGGGCTTCACATCACCTAGCATCTGATCTTGATAATCTTGCCATTCATTCTGATTATAATGGCACTGATGAAGTTACTATTGGAAATGGTAAAACTCTTCCTATTACTCATTCTGGTTCTTCTAATATGCTTACTTCTAATTCTACTTCATTTTACTTAAATGATATTCTTCATGTTCCCCATATCTTTCACAATCTCTTGTCAGTTTATGCTCTTACTAAAGCTAACCCTGTTTCTATTGAATTTTTCTATGAAAAATTTTATGTAAAGGATCTAGCACAGGTCAGATTTTATGTCAAGGAACGAATAAAGATGGTGTATACATGCTGCCATTACGTTCTTCCCCGTCTCCACGGTCAAATGTTGCTATCTCCACCTGGCATCAATGCCTTGGTCATACTCGTTATCCTATTGTTCATCGAGTCCTTAAGAATAACAGTCTTTCTTTTCATAATGATAAAAAGTCTAGTCTTTGTCATGGTTGTTGCATCGACAAAAGTCATAAACTGCCTTTTCCTATTTTGTCTTTTACAACCTCACGGCCTCTAGAATTAATTTGTAGTGATGTTTGGGGACCTTCCCTTGTTAATGCTATTGATGGTTCTCGTTATTACTTACTTTTTCATGATCGTTACTCTAAATATTCTTGGATATATTTCCTCAAACATAAATCTGAGGTACTCAGTTACTTTACTAAATTTCATCATTTTACAGAATGACTTTTTGGCACTTCTTTGAAAACTTTTCAAGTCGATTGGGGAGGAGAATTCCAAGCTCTGACCTCCTATCTTCAAAAACATGGAAATTCTCAATGCAGTTCCTGCCCTCACACACCAGAACAGAATGGTTGTGCCGAATGTAAATGTCGTCACATTATGGAAACAACCTTTTCTCTTCTTCATTTTGCCCATGTTCCAATGAAATATTGGAACTTTGCTTTTAACTGTGTTAATCAACTTATCAACAGGTTACCAACACCTCTACTAAACTACTCCTCCCCTTATTTTGTCATCTTCAATTCCCCACCAGATTATTCTAGTCCTCGTGTCTTCGGTTGTTTATGTTACTCACGGTTAAGGTCGTATACTAAGCCTAAATTAGAACCCCGTTCCAAACCTTGTGTATTTCTTGGTTATAGTACGCTCCAAAAAGGATATCGTTGCCAAACCTTGTGTATTTCTTGTGTATTGTAAAAATCCAAGTATGTGCTTCATCGTCACAAGCTAACACTGTGATTGCCGCCCATTAGCTTGTCGGGCAGTGTAAAGGATTCCACCTCTAAGTACTCTAGCATCGTTAGAACTCTACCTAATATGTAACTTATGTATGCTTATCTTATTATACACCTATCGACAACACAAGAACTAATGTATATATATTCTCTTATTCATCAATAATAGGTTAAGCTTGAGTCTAATTCTCTTCAATACTCCTCAAATGTAATTAATAAAACAGGCCGATTATTATGTTTTTTAGATAACGTTTCTGAGATGGTGGATTAGATTCCTCATAAAGCAGGCCAAAATATATCATTTTTAATATAATAATTTTGCTTAATTATTCCTAGTTTTCATATATGCAAGAAAAGCCATATATTTAAAAGGTCATGATTTAATTAAACAATACATTTATGTCATTCTTTTATTGTTTTGTCTGTTAAGTTATGAGTAATTCTAAGGTAAATTGCTTTCGAGAAACCCTTCTTTGATATTTTGTTTATCAAAGTGTTTTTTTATTATAATAACAGTTAAACTAGAGTATGAGTAAGCATTTAGTTGGACCAAACTATATTATTCCCAATAATATAAACAAAGATATGAGAGGACTCTCCTTATTAATGTATGAACTAGTCGGAGATGGAGAAAAGCAAATTTATCCAAACCTCGGGTCTTTTATTCGAGCGTTTTAACTAAATGACTAAACTAATAAAGCGGTAAAGAAGAATAAGGGAAGAGAGGGCTAAACTACTTCGACCTATACTAGGAAAGCGATTAAAAGAGTTAAGAAAAATGGACTAAATTAATTAAACTAGACTATGAAAGTGGCAAAAAAAGTTTGAGGGAAGAGAGGGCTAAATTGCTTTAAACTAAACTTTGAAATCGGTAAAAGAATTTAAGAGAAGAGAAACCTAACATAGACTAAACTACGAAAGCGGTAAAAGTGTTTAAGGGAAGAGAAAATTACACCATTGTCATTAAATTAATACTACAACTCAATTCTCAGTGGAGGCAAAGGGCCAATGTAATGATCCAATTGACTAGTCTTTGACTTTGCATTCATGTTCGTGAGATTAGCAAACTACAAAAAAAGTATAATTACGTTGCGGTACACTAGGATAAAAACAAAAAACCAAAAAACTACAACTATGTGTGTGATTCCATTGATTCGGGTCCCTTTTTTGGCCCTTTACTCCCTTTTATACTACTTCACTTGTGCAATTTCAAGTAGGAGTTTGGTGGTTTATTTCAGTCAATTGCTTAACTTTAGTTTCAAATCACATGTGGGCGATTACCACATCAATCTATAAAAGAAATGATTTTTGGGGGGCGGTTTAAACCATCTCTTTGGGTAATAACTGCCACTCAACCATCCTCGGTGTAGCCATCCCAAGACTTATAGAGGCAGTTTACATGTGTGATGGGGAAAGTATTTCATAATGGTGTTTGTTGTTTGGATGGATTGAACTGTCCTAAGAAGACTTTTTTGGGGGATTTTGATGCATCCCTAATGTAGATGCAATTGGTACGGTTTATTCAATTGTATTCTTTTCTAGAAGATGCCTCATGATCATGAGATCTAGGACCAAAAAACAAAGGGTAGGTCCCAGACCTAAAACATGAACCCTTCCATTGTGTTCTTTTCTCATAACCTCCTAAAATATCTTTTCATTGATTTTGCCGAGGTCTTCATTTTTTACAATGGTGTACCATTCTTGTTTTAAATTTTCAGCTAATTCCTAAAACAGTTAACAATTCATAAAATATATTTTGAGTACGTAAAAATGATATAAAAATTTATTAAAAAAAGCACTTACCATCCTTTGTTTTGTAGATTCGTCAACATATGATCCTTCTTTTTTCTTATGTGCTGCTTCATATAAACTGAGAAGGTCTGGTCCTTTTTCAGTTTTTAATTTCTGTTATCAAAACATGTCATAATAACATAACATATATAAATAAACAATTGAGAATGGATATGAGGAATAAAACAGAGCTCTTGTTAATAAAATTGCATTAAAGCAAAATGAGAGTTAATTTTATTCATGAAAGCGAACAAAATATCTATACCATATATGATGTAGAATATTGAAAATTTTAAAAGGTAAATAAAGTAATAATAAATAAAAAATGTAAGCTAACCAATTAACATTGTTTTTTAGCATAGTTTGATCTTCCCAAAGTGGTTGAACTCTTGTTCACGTTGACATTAGCAAAATTGGTTTGACACATATTTTAAAAAAACACAAAAACTATAAATTACAATGTTTAATAAAAAGTTTAATAATGCATGGTCAAATGAATAAATATTATCTGATGTTCCTCAGTAGACCCATGATTAACCAAGACATACCATTGGTCTTCTATTACATCATTTGGTTTGTTTCGTGAAATTTATTCCTTGGTTTTGATAGGATCAAAATATTTGGATTTTAAATTGTTTTTACTTCCTCTACATCTTTAGTTCAATGATTTCAGTATCCAATCCTATAGAGTTGAAGGATACAAAAACTTGGACTGCAAAAAAATGTATCAGTTAGAAATATTGTGCTTAGATAAAATTTAATTATTTAATTTTGTTATGAATTGAAATTACCTCCACTAAGCATTCGTTGATTATACACTTCAAGTTGTTCATCCTTCCAGCTTTTATGCTTAATGGTGCATAGGACCTAACATAGCACTCGTTCCTAGAAAAGAACCAAGCAATTTTCCCTCTCTTGTTGATGGCTCACCGTAGTTGTCGACTTCTACAAAGTTTCTCTCGCTTTATTTCAAATTGTTCTAAAGTTCCTTGCACTTTGTTCTTCCTCTTTTTTTTGCTTAGTTTGAGTACCAACATTATTTGTCATTGTTGTCATTATTTTAAATAAAAAATATTAAAATAATATAATAGTCAAAAAGAATTATTTAAATTAATTTGATTGGTAAATTAAATTTACCTATTACTGTAATAGATTCGTCTGTATTTTCGTGAATGTTGTTTAACTCTTCATGTGTGGTATCCTCACAATCTTGTTCGGTATGCTTTGAATCGCCTAAGGAATTTGGAACTTTTGACTTTGTTGAGTCTCTTGTGAATCATTGGTAATAGTTCAAACATCTTTTTAGGAGTCGATCCTTCTATGCCATCGCTGCATTTTTCAAACATATATGAAAATCTATTCTTGTAAATATGAGCACAAAATAATAATGCTAATATCTAAGATTTTTCACTGCAAAGAGAAATAAAAAATGACAATAATTCTCAATAAAGTTTATTTTGTAGAACTACTAGATTTTTCTTCATTGAAAGAATCAATTCTTAAATGACGTCATTTCTCCATGGATTGTTTTAGAAAATCAATACACTAGAGTTATTTCATAGAGCATTTAAATAAAAAAAATGCAAAACATTGTTGCTTTGCAATGCTATCTAAAAATAAAACAAATCAGAGGTTTTCCTCCCATTGTCGTCATATAACTCAAACTAAATATGTATAGTAATAGACTACTGCATTAGCTAAGATCCTTTAACCGATTTTATTTTAGCAAAGAAAAGAGAATGAAAATTTTGACAGGATGAAAGGGTTGAAGCTAAGAAGCAAATAACATTTCCTTTAGAGATTTGAGATATGATTATCAGTTTCATTGAAACACAATGTTCATGTTAACATTAGCAGGGTAATCTACCCAAACAGTTCTGCCACATTAAAAGAACAAAGACATTGACGCCATAACAAAGCAAACATGATAAATTAAATTTTCTTAATTTCCTAGTGACATTGCCAGTAATGCATAACTATTTGGACTAATTCTATCAAATAATGCAAGAGAAATTATACACAGAATTATATACTCATCAACTAAAAAATAGTAAAAAAAATCTAAGAAAAGTAAATTACCAATCTTAAGAAGAAGGGAGAAACGTTGTGGAGAGTCCAGTAGCAAAGTGTTGCAACTGGTGAATGATATCGTGAAAGAGTGAAGGTATTTCAACGAGTTAAAATAGGTACATGTTAATTTTTTGGGGGAAGTTTAGCATGACAGCCTTGTACGTAACGTGCATTTTTAATAAAAATAAGTTCTGTTAAGAGTTTATAGAAATAGAGTGTCAATTTATTCATTTTTTATATTTTCTATTGGTATTTCAACATACCTATTTAGGGGCACCACCCTCTTCTAAAGGAAGCATGGCGGAGGAGTGAACGACAACTTTACCATTTGAAAGAGTGGACTGCAACTTCATTAAGGGAGGAAGTGGATCGCAACTTTTAATCAAAAGGGGACATTTTCTTTTCTTAGGCAAAATTAATATTGTTTATATAATGCCTTATGATACAAAATTATTATCCCTAGTTTTAATTCTCTCAATGAGAGAGAATTAATTTTGTTCTTTGTAAGTTTTTTTTTACTTTCGTTTTTTGCTTGTATTTTTATGGATAGTTTGATAGATTTGGTTGATTGTGTATTATGCATGTTTAGAGATTTCATAATTGCTGATGAAAGGGTTTGATTGGATTTCTAGCTTAGGTCATTTGATGGTAAATTTTGCTCATAGTGGTAGTGGTGGTAGCATTGTTAGTTTTGTTTGGATTTTTCTAAAAAGTTTGTGTAACAATAAATTTAAAATCAGTGTTAATTTGTCGTCAAATTTTAGTCAACTTATTGTCAACGTTTTTGTCGACTTTACTTGTATAATTAACTTCACCGCGGTTCGTGTCACTGATTTGAAATTTAGAGTTTTATTGTTTGATCTTTTGTCAACTTGTTATCATCTTTGTTTGTCTACTACAAGTTAACAACAAGTTGACTAGAACTGTCAACAAAAAAGTTAAAAGAATAAATTGAGAGGAAGATCGATTTTTGCACCTTTTCCATGATAAGCAAGCGTCAACCATCTAAACTACCTTCCAGAAGATGAAAATTTGGATTCTGTTTTAAATTGGATTTTTTTTATGAGAGAATCTTGTTAGATTTCATCTTTATATAATGTGGCAATATAGGCAATAATATCATATTAAGTGGTATTAGTGACAAATATTTTCTAAGGTAGCATAAAAGGAAACTTAGCATTTATTTCTTAAATTACTGTACTTTGTTCCTCAACCCGTGCATTAGCCAACCAAACGCCACCACGTGTCACACGTGGAGGGCTGCGTCTTGTACACGCCTACGCTTGTGAACAATGATCGACACGTGGGGATTGCTTCAGCGGCCAAATTTTCCCAAATTTTTTACATATTTAATATTTACAATATTATGGAATTTTTGTTATATTTTTCATAAATTATTGAAGATAGAGGTATTTATTGTATTTAAATTCAATTAAAATTAATTATTTTCATTAGTTTAAATATTTAAATCAGCCAAAACAAATTACAAGAAAATTACAGTATGTATATATCATATTTTGGAAATTTATTATACAATTTTTTTGTATTAACATTGTTCTATATGTGTTATAGAAAATAGAAATCATTGAATTAATCACGAAAGAGGTCTGCGAAGTTCACGTATCGAATTTCTGAATTATCTCGAAGAAAGCCTGAAAAAGAAAAGACTTTTACCTTTAGTCCAAGATGACATAACTGGTGTTTTGGATCAATTCTGTAAGATTAATTGTGCAATCCAGAAATTGGTATGGAAAGGAGGATTCCCGATCTTTGATTGGGAAATGATCAAAATAAAATGTTGGAAGTTGCGATGTGTATTTTCTATGAGAAGCACTTTACAAAGTTTTGAGTTAGAAGAATTTTATAATAAGTAAATAATGTGTATCGAGTACTTGAAGATGATCTAACAAAATACACATATATGGATCATTGGCGGATCTAAGTATGACAAGAAAAGAAGCGAGATTTAGTGAAAGTCCTAAGTTTATGAAGCTTAGAAGTAATCACTATATTAGGAACCAATGTCTTGAGAAAAATGATTATTAGGAAGCGTCTTTACCTGATTCCTTTTGGTATAAATTTACCTAGTCCATGCCTACATCTTATAAGAAAATTAATGTAATTAATTTAGAGAGTTGAGATGAGGTTACATAGGGGTAATAGAAAAGGGTCATGTTACTAAGTAGACTAATGTTTGTAATAGTGGGTTATTATTAAATGTTGGGTGTTTTGAGTTGTAATGAAATTGTATGAGTTATGATTTTATTAAAGTAAAATAATTATGTTTGTGTAATTAATTATTGATGTTTATATGATTTTACAAGATTATATCTCTGGTTAAATCATATCTTTTATAACTATTGAAATTGTTTTGTGTTTGTTATAAAGTAGAATTTATTATTTATGATTGATGTTTTGTTAGATTAGTATTTTAGTGACATAAAACTGTGGCACCTTAACATGTGATTTTAATGTTCGTTTTATGCTAGTTTATTGATTTGATAAAACAAATAGAGTAAATAATAAACTAGTATTGCTCAAATAGAAACTTATAGTTGCATATTTTGTCTTCCCATAGAATTATAATACAATGACTGCACCAAGTCATGTGAGGCATTTGAGACCTATCAAATTTGGAAAAAGAAGAGTTCTTCAGCAAGAATCATCATACTTAGTGCTATGGATGATGACCTTGCTAAGCAATTCTGTAAGTATGAGAACACTAAGGAATTATGGAATACTCTCAAGGAACAGTTTGGTGGAATAAGTTTAACCAAATTGCATTCCTTGACCGTTAAGTTTGACACTTACAAGAAGAAGCCCGATCATACAATGAAACATCATTTACGCAAAATGGCCAATATGATCTTAGAGCTACATGATTGTGCTCATTTTTTTAGTGACGAGAAGAATATTCAAGTTGTTACCCATTCTCTACTAAATGGATGAGAGCATATGAAGCTCCATATCATTCATTCTCTTGAAATTAGACTGTTTGATGATGTGTAGCGTCATGTTGAACTTGAGAAAGGTCGCTTGGCCGCATTAAATGTGAGGTCAGAAGTGAACTTTGCGAGTTCAAGTTCATCTAAAAGGTCCAGAAGAGGAAGAATAAGAAGAAGTCTTATAAGGAAAAGGTAGAGAAGAAGGCTCTCCAAGTTAATGCTAAAGCTCTAAAAGAGAATAGAAAGAGAAAGCTTACTCTTGAGAAGATTTGATGCTACAACTGTCAAAACAAAGGGCATTTTGAAAAGAGTCGTAAATTTTCAAAGGCTAAGGTACATGATTCATCATTGAGTATGATTTGTGCTTATGTATCTAGTAATGTTTTCTTAGTGTAAACTAACTCAATTTAGGTAATTGATTCTGGAGCTACTGACCATGTAACGAGCGACTGTGAATCCTTCCTGGAATTTTGTCAAGTTTCTAGGGAAAGAAAATGGATATACGTGGACAACAATAGTAGAGAGGAAGTTCTTAGAATTAGCACGTGTAAGTTGGTTCTAGATAGTGGGAGATCACTCTTACTAGAAGACATCCTTTATGCTATTGGAATTCAATGGAATTTAATCTCTGTAATAGAAATAATGGAACTTGGATTTAGAATGTGTTTTGTGGATAATAATTTTGAAATTTACTTGAACAATTTGTATTATGGTTTTGGATATTTATCTAATGGTTTTATTGCATTAAGTTCGAGCTATAATAATTCTTGTTTTTCCTATGTTGCATCTACTTCTAATGCGCAAGAAGTTAATTCAAAATTGTGGCATGGGAGACTTAGTCACATCTGAAAGAATCGATTAGAGCGATTAGCCAAAACAAGATTGATAGGCGATATTAAAAGTATAGAATTACCTACTTGTAAATATTGTTTACAAGGGAAACTAACTAGAAAACTATTTGGTAAACCAACTAAAGCTACTTCTATTACAATTAATTCATTCTAATATATGTGCTCCAATGAATGTAAGGCCTAGACATGTGGCTTATTATTTCATCACATTTATAGATGGCTCTACTCGGTATGGATTTGTCTATTTAATCTCACATAAATTTGAGGCATTAGAATGCTTTAGAAAATTTGGTAATTTATTTAAGAATTAACAATATAGAAAGATCAAAGCATTAAGAACCATTAGAGAAAGAGAGTACCTTTCAAAAGAGTTCAATACTTTGTGTGATGAGAAGGGAATTGAACATTAGTACACGATGCCCAGAACATCGCAACAAAATGCAGTTGTAGAACGTCAAAATCAAACTCTCCTGGAGATGATAAGGTCAATGATGTCTGAAGTCAAATTGCCAATCTCCTTTTGGGGTGATGCGGTTTTAAGTGCTGCTTATGTTCTCAATTTGGTTCCCTTTAATTCTGTCTCTACGATGTTATATGAGTTATGGATGAATTGTAAGCCTTATTTGAGTTATGTAAGACCTTGAGGTTGTACTACATACATGCATACTACTTCTAGCAAATTTGGTAAGATAGGGCAAGGGGAAGAAAGTGTATCTTCATTAAGTATCCTAAAGTCTCTAAAGGATATGTTCTTATAGGGGCAGATGAAAATAGCCAAATAAGTAAATTTGTTTCCCACGATGTTACATTTATTGAGACTGAATTTCCAAAATTTGATGAAGTGGGATCCGATTTCTCTTTATTCGAGACCAATGAATCAAAAATGCATGAATCTCTTAATTCGAGTGGGAAAAATGAAGGTAACTTTGCGAATCCTTCACGAGATATGGATTACAGTGATTGAGGGCTTGATTTGAGTGGGAGAAAAATTGAAAATTCAAGCGAGAATTATCGATGTTGATCCCAGTGGGGGCAATTCGAGGGGTAACATGGATGTTTATCCTAGTGGGCGTCACGAGAATATGGATATTGATTTTATTCAAATTTTGAATCTTGATGAATATAGAACATAATTTTATTAAGAAGTTAATCCAAGAAGATCGGAAAGGAAGGAGGTTCCACTGCGTCGTTTTGTGATTTATAGTGATACGCATGTGAGTCATGTTTTTCTGTCTTGCGTCAAATGAATGATATACCTATTACGTTGAATGATATTATGAATTTTCCAAGCAAAGATGAATGGATTAAGGCAATGGAAAGTGAGATGAACTCCATGAGGAAGAATCAAGTTTAAAAACTTGTGGATCTTCCTGAAGGTAGAAAGCCTATTGGAAATAAGTGGGTTCATACTATAAAACGTAATACCGAGGGTAAACCGATTTAGACTAAAAGTTGTTGGCAGCAAAAGGGTTCACGCAACAAGAGGGAATCAATTACACCAAAACATTTTCTCCTATTGTATATTTTACGTATGTTAGAATGATTCTATCTTCAGTGGCTGGCTTGAATTTAGAATTACATCTAATGGATGTGAAGACTGCATTCCTCAATGGTGTTAGAGGAAGAAATCTATATGGTTCAACCAGAGAGTTTCATTGTTCAAAGGAGTAAACATAAGGTTTTTAGATTGACAAAAAAAATTTATTGACTAAAGTAGTCTTCAAGACAGTGGTACTTGAGTTCCACGAGGCGATTATCTATTTTAAATTCAAGGTCATTGATAAGGACAAGTGTGTCTACATTAAACGTGGATGTGGAAACAAATTTGTCATTTTAACATATAAGTAGATGATATATTATTAGCAAGTAATGACATTTCATTTCTAAATGAAGTTAAGACTTGGTTGTCTTCATTCTTTAAAATGAAACATTTAGGTGAAGCTCATTATATTCTTGGGAATAAGATCACTAGAGATCGGTCTAAGAAATTGTTGACTCTTTCGTAATAGGCGTACATCAACAAGATCCTTGAACGATTCCATATGAGTAACAGTAAGCCTATTTCAACCCTAATCACACAAGGTGATTATGTTGATGCTAGTATGGAATCAAAAAGCTCATGGGAATTAGAGAAATGAGGAAAGTTCCTTATAAGAGTGCCATAGGAAGTATTATGTATGCTATGTTGTCCACGAGACCTAATATTGCAGTTATGATTGGATTTATGAGTAAATATCAATCTAATTTGGGTATTAGACATTGGAAGGCAGTTAAATGGATCTTGAAGTATTTGAGAGTAACCTCAAGTTATGCATTATCTTATTAAGTAATGGACTTGCAGTTACGTGGTTACACGGATGCAATCATGAAAAAGATAAAGACGATAGAAAGTCTACGTATGGTTATTTGTTGACACTTAGTAACGGAGCAGTTTCTTGGTGTAGTAACAAACAAACATATTTTGTTTTGTCAACGATAGAATTTGAGTATGTAGCCTCATTTGTGGCGGCAAAAGAAGTTGTTTGGCTGAAACGCTTCCTAAATAATTTAGATCTAGTATTAATGCATAGAGCAGTCATGATCTTTTTTGATAGCACTACGTCAATAGCTTATTCCGAGAATCCAAAGTATCATGGAATGAGTAAGCACATCGATATCAAGTATCATTTTGTGAAATACAAAGTTGTACAAGGAGAAATAAGTTTAGTTCATGTTTCTTCAAAGGACATGACAGTCGATTCATTGGCTAAACCAATAGCATCCGAGATTTATGGAAAACATGTATGTGCTATGGGATTATGTGGATTGTAGTTTTAATGTAATATTTTGAATTTTTATGTCCATACGTTTTGATAAGAATGAGTATTTTATCAAATGATTAGTTGTTGTTTATTCAAAATATAATGTTTAAGCAAAACAAAGGAGATTATTGTAATCATCTTAAGCATGTAGACAGAAGTAGTCTACTCACATGGGCGTGTTACTTGGGTTCTATCTTTATGAATAGAATGCTAAGATTAGGTAGTTATTATTTGTACAAATACTAAATACCGGTTAAAAATTGTATCCTTGAATACATCACTTTGGGTCAAGTGAATTTATAAATTAGAATTTATAAATGCAAATACTATAAATAATAGTATTTGAGTTTTTTCTAAGACCAAAAGCGTAGCCCTATAAAAGGCTAATAGTGGACTAAGGGAAGGTGTTGAGTACACTAAAGACCAAATTTTCTGTGTGATGTAAATTAAACATGCGTTCATTAGTTGAGAATACATCATATTACTATTAGGTATAGTATGTAAATCGACCATGGGATGGAAAAAGATTGAATTGAAATTGATCTCAATTTTCCTTATGTGAGATCCAGTAGCAGTCAAGTGGATTTCTATGTGCACCCCTCTTACTTGGATATTATTGTGAAACATATGTCATGGAATTTGATGTGATAAGTTGTACAAATACGCTGCACTAGCAATGAGTGGGCATGCGTTAACTTTTTGGTTAAGTATTATGATGTTTGGCAGATCATTAATAAATAAGGAAGATTATTTTTGAAGGTATGACTTAAGCTCATAAGATGGATCTAAATTACAATTCCTTCGGCAAAATTGTAGTTAGAGTCTTATGAAAAGTTTTCGTGATATCAAAATGACTCGAAAACGGTGATATTGGGAAAGTGATATGGTGGACAAATCACGTTTAGCCAAGAATAGAAAATGGTGAATGTTTTACTATTATACTTGAACTCCTTAACTGCCAGAAGCTTATTTCGTTCAGGGTCGCGCGCCTGCGCTACATCGAAACGGAAAGAAATTGTGACCCACAAATTCGACTACCACTTAAGTATTTTCTCCCCTCCGTCAAGTGACAATCGAACATGGAAATCAAAGGTTTTGATATTAAAAGTTTCGAGATAAAAATAAAGGAAATAAAAACAAACTCATTCATCATAAATATTTACAACTCATTTCTTTCAAGAACGGTTTACAAAGTTTTGTGAAGCATATACCCCAAAACAAAATAAGAGGTGTACAAAAATAGTTCAGGTTATGAAAGAAAAAGAATTAGAATGATCCCATTTCGTTAATAACCTAACAAAATACAAGTATGCACTATGTATGCCCTGTCATGTACAAAAACAAGCAATACTAGTGCAGTGGACAACCCACCTCGGTTCTTCTTTTCTTTATGTCCGAGTCGGAGCAACAGCTTAACCACCTTCACATCCAAAAGTCTGTCCCTCAAATTCCTGCCCACACGACAAGTATGAAACACCAGTGAGTTGCGAAACTCAATAAGCCACACTTACCAAAT
>CANYCX014462301.1:0-16264 GCA_948193385.1 Breynia disticha f. nivosa | reverse complement strand
TCATGCCACCAATCATGCATTCATACAATCCAATATACCATGCTCTAGGCTCAAGTATTAAGTTCAACCATCAATTATCAAACCATCTCAACACATCTATTTACATAATCAACAACATAACTCAAATCATCACATCCATTTAACCACTTTTAATAATAACATCATCATCAATTTATCATAATGAATCACATATGATTCCGTAATCATTTCTCCTTGAAACCATTCATACAGGTACATACGTGCTCGACACAAACAATAACTCAGTCAGCATACTAACATAGGCAACATATACTCACATCCAAGGCATTTTCACGTACCATCACACATACCAAAATTTACACATCCAAAAAGCTTAAGCACCATGTACTTACAACCAACTCAAAATCAAGCCAAACCAACAATCAAATCAAACTGATTAACCACAAACATTATACACACAAGGAAGGTTGCGTTCATGTTACTTACCTCGTAAGAATCATCTAACGACTCAGTTAGGAACCTCCCTCAGCGTGATTTGGACCTCCTATAAACAAATTAGGAATTTACATTAACCTCATGTGCATGGAACTATGCAAAGACGAAAGATCAATGATGTTCTTATGCATATGTATTTAGGTAGTTCAATTTTTCTTTGTTTCCCCTCTCTCTCATTAATGTTTTATACCTACCCTTAACATAACTCATTTCTCCCCTTTTCACCCACCACTATTAATGCTTCTCATAAGTTCTTTTAGATACAATTTTATGATTTCTACCATCTAACACATGCTAGATATCCCAATTGTTATGATCTTCCTTTCAAATCCCTATACATCTTCCTACCCCTATTCCAATCTCTCTCATCATTCAACACCCAACTGAATTGACCATTAAAACACCATCAATAAGCCCTCAAGAAACTTACCTAAGCAACGGGACACGAAAAAGAATCCCGATTCGGAAAACCCAAACTCGTCACTTTATAGGGTTTGCTTTCTAACTCTGATTTCACACACCTAAAACACGATTTAACACTAAAAATGGTTACTAATAGATTGTATACATGTTAATCTTTCCAAAGAGCTATCATTTGCTCAAATTGGAGCTCAATTGAAAGAGATTTATGGTAGAAAACTAGGGTTAAGGAACAAATACGGGATTCAACAAAATCACATAAGAAATCTTACCAAAACTTGATCGCAAACTAATTTCAAAACTCTCAAACACTAGGGTTTTGTGAGAATTGATGATGATTAGCATTTTTGAGCGTTGGAGAGAGAAAGATGGGAAAATAATGCGTATATGTAAGTGTGGGAAAGGAAATGGCATATATAAGGTTTGAAGGTTAATTATGTTAATTAAATTGGACGATTTCGCCCTTCTAGGTTTTGGTTTCCTAATTCCTTTGTAATCCGCTTTCCCGTTCGACTCAGTGTACCCCAATTATTATTTCCTCTAACTCTATAATTATTTCCAACTAGTTCTCATCTGTTTCCACCGAATTATTTTTTAAATAATTTGCGACAAAATTATTCCCATTTTACCTACATTTTTATTCAAAATTTAATCAAATGGAAATTTTAGGGTGTTACCAACACAGCGGCTCCCTCAACTGGTCTGTCAAGTCATCAATCCTCAATAGTGGATATTTGTTCTTTATAGTCAACTTATTTAGCTGCTGATAGTCTATACATAACCGCATGCTCTCATCCTTCTTCCTAACAAATAACACTGGTGTGCCCCAAGGAGACACACTCGGGCGAATGAATCCTTTCTCAAGGAGTTCTTCCAACTGTCTCTTCAATTCTTATAACTCCACTACTGCCAATCTATACGGAGCTACTGAGACTGGTGCTGCTCCATCTCAATCCCAATTTCAACTTCTCTCTAGAGTGGTTAACCCGACAACTCATCTGGGAACACCTCTGGATAATCTCTAACCACCTCCACATCTCCAACTCCTAACTTTTTCTGACCCACATCGATCACACATGTCAAATAGGCCTTGCACCCATTTTAATTAACCTTACGACCATTGCTTCCAAAATTAAGCAGGAGGGAATAACTTTCTCCCTCTTCTCGCCATCAACTTTTACCATCACTTCCTTAGCGTAGCAATCCACCACAGCCTTGATTCTGGACAACTAATCTATTCCTAATATCACCCCAAAGTTCGTCATCCTCAACACTATCAGGTCTGCCACATGAATCAACTCACCAATCCTCAACTCATAATTTCTTAGCACATTACTCACCCTAACAATGCCCTAGCAGGCATCGATACAGCTACTACGTACCCCAAGGACTATACACTACTCCCAAGCTGCTCTACAACTGACTCACTCACAAAAGAATAGGTAGACACTGGGTCAATCAATACCAATGTAGAATGTGAAGAAATAGATATCATACCGGTGATCACATCAGGATTGGTTGCCGCCTCATCATGTGTCATAGATTAAACACATGTCCAGGACGAAGCTATAGACTGAAAAGCTCCTCCACCCCTCGAAGTGGTACTCATAGTCCTCCCTTCTCCACCTCGACCTCCGTTGGTAGTAGCAATTCCTCTCTTATCGCCCACATTACTCTACCCTGATACAGCTCTCCCCTTATCTCTGGCCTTCGAGAAGCAATACTTCATCATATGTCCCGGCTTATTGCAATAATAACATAACTGGCAAATGTCTCCACGATCGTGTTCTCTGGCACTATACTGTCCTGAAGCAGGGGGTCTATAGGTGTGACTCCCCCTACTCCTAGATCCACTCCTCTATTTTCTTCCTCAACCACTAGTACCCTTAAGAGGCCTGAAGTATGTCTTGTTCTACCCTTCGATGGCATAGAACCACCAGACCTCTCCTGTCATTTTCCTTCTATACGGCTCTCCTTGGCCAAAAGCTCCTCAGCTCCAAGTGCTGTCTCCAGAAGCATCTAATAAGAAGTCGGCTTCATGGAAATGGAGGTGCGAATATTAAAATGCAATCCCCTCTTAAACCTGTCTCTCCGCTGTTGATCAGTGGAAACATCATCGGGTGCATAGCGGGAGAGTCGAGTAAACTGAGCCTCATACTCAGTAATTGTCAGGTCTTTCTACTTCAACTCTAAGAACTCTATCTTCTTTATAATGCGATAGTGTGGATGTGTGTATTTGTCGATGAACTCTCTTTGGAAGTCACCCTAAGTGAGTGTGAGAGGATCATTTTGACTCTTGAGAATTACCTCCCACAAATCCCATGTCCTTTTCTCTAATAGTGAGGTAGTGTAACTCAGATTCTTCTCAGGTGTGCATCTCATTTGGCTAAGGATCCGCTCTGTGTATCGAAGCCAGTCCTTAGCCTCAATAGGATCAGTGGTCCTCTTGAAAGATTTGGCGCCCTATTTGTGCACCTCCCTAAAGTTTCTATCAATGTTAAGGCCCTCTCCCTGTTGGCCTCCCTGCCTACCCATCATCTGATGCATCATGGTCTGAAAGAACTAGGATAAGGAGGGTTAAGTGGTGGTATAACACTCAGTGCAGGTGGTTCTCCGTGTCTTAGGGATGGTCCCTACCGTTGCACAGACTCCTAGGACTTGGCTGTTGTCTATTGTGATACATCATCTATGGGTTGCATTATAACCAAATCACCATTTAAAAGTATTAGTTTCATAAAATATGATGCAATGAAAATAGTTTCCTAGCATAATCAGCAGAGAATCTAATCCCTGCTCTGATACCACTAAATGTGAACCCCAATTTCGTTAACTTCGTATTTGAATAAACCTTTAAATTTTCACCCATTTTTTATCTCGAAAACAAGTTAACCACCAAAATAAATATATAACGACAGGCATGCATTCATTCATTAAACCAGGCCAATGTTAGCCAAAAATACAAGTAAAGAGTAATTATGCAGAAGCAAATGGTTTCGGTTTAAAACAATGCATGAGCCATAAGCTTGTACTATCATGTGTGTGGTATGAAAAATACAAAAGTATAAAATCCTCAAAATCCAATAGGAGTTGACCTAACCGCGTGTATCATACCTCGTAGCACACCAAAATAAATGTCTTGAACACCAGCTCACCACAAAACACACATGCATATGAGTAATGATTTTCCCAGTAAGTACACTTCACATACACTTACCAAGGTAATTTCAGCCTTAGTACTTATTGTTAAGGAATTTAAGGGTTTTATTTGCTAGGGAAACATCCTAGGTCATTAGCTTTCTTCAGATATGCATTAGTACGTTATTTTGGTCAAAACTAGGTTTCTGGACAATATTAACATATGTTTAGTATATAATTAACGCAAGTTACTATTCATTTCATTTCTAGACTATGAATAACGTGGTTTATATTGCTAATAACATATGTTACACTACCTAACGTACATTTTTTTACACAAATAAAGTACGTTATTTACACAAATAACATACATTATTTGTTTCCAAAAGCGAATCTCTCACATTTAAGTCCAACTACATACATATACACTTCACACAACTTCAATGCATATCAAACCAACATTCCTAACCACTTATACACTCATTTCACATATAAATCATAACCAATAACCTTTGTACACATGACCAAAACACTACATCAAGATCTTATTCACAAACATATTCATCAACATGCACACTTCATCATCATTTCCATTACATATACACATAATCAAAGCACCACAACACTTATGTTCATCCACAAACTCAACAATCCAAAGTAACAACCACACTTATGTCAAGGTAATAATGAATGAATACATTCATGAATATGCCAATGCAGACACATGAATGCATGCTTTGGAGCCTTTTCTTTCTCATGGGAGAGTCCACTCCCTTTTTCACTTGTGGGCAAAAGCCCCTTATTTTCACAATTCAAGAGAGAGTCCACTCTCTTATCGTGCATGTGGGTAAAAACCCCCTTTTTTCATATTAAGAGAGACAGTCCACTCTCTTTTTATGCATGTGGGCACAAACCCCCTTTCTTTTCATTTTCCTCACCATGAACATCCATTAATGCTCATACTGTGCCATGAAAAACATGTCTCAATGAAACCAAGCAATTCAATTTTCATTCATAAATTTTCCATAAGCCACATGTTTATGATCATACAACATATTTCATAAAGGACATCACATTCAAGTTCCATTTGGTGTTCCACTCTCCTCAACATAAATAACAAACATACATCATTCATTTCATCACAAAAGTCATAAGCTTATAGCCACACAACTTATACACATCACATTCCACCACTTACATACTCCTAAGCATCTCACACATCATTCTTTCATTTAATAAACATTTCTACAACATCTTACCAACATCAATCACACTCAAACATACCACAAAGCAATTCATGCAACTTTCAAGTAATCCACCCAAAGACTATTCAAGCATGCAATTCCATTAACAACATATTCTCACTACCATATAAATAAACAGAGCATTAATCACATATATTTAACCATACAGAGGCAAACGCTACAATGGTAAGTGTAAGTTGGGTGCCTTACCTCGAGCTCCATGAATCGACTTGTTGCTCAATCCCTGATTCGGGTTCTGAAAGTCAATGCCTACACACATTAAGTCATATTTTGCATCATTCATCACACGTTATAACTAATTTTCCATTTACTCTACTGGTTACTTAGAATTCCCAAATTTCCCACAAACCCTAAATTCCTCAATCTCACTAAATCTTTTAATTTTTTTTGTTAAATATTTGTGGATTCATCAACTACTATGAAATCCCAACAAAACCTAGTAAATGTACTTTATTTCTCATAAATTTAAGCTTAGGATAAGGAATTTACCTTTTCTCCTCTTTGCTTGAAAAACCCTAAGGTGTAGGAATTGGATGAGGGAACGGGTTTGTTGTTAATTAGCTGAAATTCTTGAGTTTGTAGATAGGTTTTGTGTTTTGGAGATCTTAGGATTGTGGTTTAAGGTTTTGGGAGAGTTTGAGAGAGTTTAGAAGTTTTGTTTCAGTTTGGGTGTTTTTAAGTCTTTTTAATGTGTGTCCAGACTCCCAATAACGTAGGTTTTGGAAAATTAACATATGTTTAACAACACACGATATTCTAGAGATTTAGGGATGAATAACGTACAATATTTATAGAGCTAACATACGTATTTCCTAAAAACCAGCTTAACGTACGTTAATTATGTGCAGACTATTGCACTTACCATCTTCTGACCTTTTTCGATCTTGGATATACATATCCCTATAGATACATTCGTCCAACTTATATTAGCCACTATTCTAATATAAAAGAGACATTTTTTTGGGTGTTACGCACTCACCCTCGGGCATATGAAATGCATGCATTTATGGACACCATCCCTCAACTAAAACGGTAATCAAATGATGGTCGAGATGAATAAACCCAATGCGAGCTAAGCCGTAAAAGCCTGTATATCGTAGAAGTTTCTTAACCCCGAACCATTGAGTCATATCATTTCTCAGCGTGCCAACTTGAATGGTTGGTTGTTTTGCTATTAGAGAAGAAACGTGCGAAGAAATCAATCAGAGTTCAAATTTCTCAAACCAACTCGATTTGATGGCATAACTCATGTATATGGACCAACATATTTGGTAATAGACCATAAATCAGAAGACTTCTTCTCTATAGCGCGCAGTCTCCACTTGCATCCTTGTCCTATATGACACTTAACTGCGAAAGTATTAAGTCTAGTTTCTTCGGACCGAAATTCTCATTTTATCTGGATGGAATATATCTTCACAGCCATTTTCACCTGATCTCGTGACTACCATAGTGCATCATTTGGAAGTCGCATTGCACTATCATTGGTCATTTCTTCTATGTTCACCGATGTGTATGCTTGGTAATCAGGTGATCAACTTTCATTCTCCATATATTCATCAAACAAATTACTCTCGCCAGAAGGCACCAAAGCTGAAGTCTCCTCATCAGATTCATCGTTGTAAAAATGTTCTTCTTCATCGTCCTCATCCTCATCAGCATCATCTTCATCCTCATCAGCATCATCATCATCCTCGTCATCGCCTTTACTGCCTTCATCGTCCTCATCTTCTTCTTCCTATACGTTGTCATCCCCATGCTCACCACTATCTTTCCTGTACTCATCACCACCTTCCTCCAATATTTGTTGCTCTTCAATCTAGACTGTTAGTGTAAGCCTAGCCCAATACATTGTTTATAACTTTTATTCTTGAGTAATAAAATTATGACGGATTATTTTATCACTTCATATATTGCTTGTGGTATATGTTTGATAAAATATCCAAGAATGTTATTTAAGCACTTGAGGTATCAAGGTTAAGGACATTGATAGTAGAACCTGGATGTTATAAGATTAACATTCTAAATATCCTTAGTCGCTTGTTTCTATGGGAATAGAAATGAATTAAGGTTAGTATGTACTTTGTAGGTGATCATGTTCTATGGGTTAGGAATATTTGGAATATCTAGAAAAGTGCATAGGCTCTTGTATTTGGAGCAATCACTATTTACAATTTCAAATATTATCATTAGACTGAAAATCACTATGGCTCTTGTTGTGATTTCTAGTGTACTTTGACATACGTCTAATGTGGCCGTAAAAAGTTGACAAGTATGGGTATGGTTAAGTATGCTAAGAATCATAAGTAAGAGCAGGAGTGAAATGATGGGATTGACCCTCCCAATGAGAGAAGATAACAATGGCCGCTTGAAGGACAAGATTGGGAAGAGCATGGCCGCAATGAAATGATTAGGTCATTTATTCGAACTTATCAATTTTGTCATAGAGATCAAGAAAAGTGACTTAGTACTAAATAAGGGTGTTAGCGACATGCCTTATGCTAACCAAGATATCGAAGGTCAAAGGATGTATTTGAATTATTAAACTCATTACCTTTATTAAATAATCTTACAGATCCCACATGGATGACAAAAAACTAAAACAGGATATTTTTGGTTTTTTCACCTTAGGTTAAAATCTGACTATTGTGTCGGATCGGGCATTTGGGCCAATTTTGGTAATTGGGCCCAACAAGGATGAGAAATAATATCTCTTACATTATTTTGAGACAAAGGTTATTTATTAAATATGATGTCTTAAGTGAAAATGTGTAAGAAAATAAGAGAGAAAATTTAGGAAGCTTGTATGAAATTAAGACAACATTAATGTGAGATAAATTAAAAGAATAAAATGTTTTACTTATTCATATGAGAGTCACAAAATTGAGGAGTTTTTCAAAGGAATTTTATTTTGATTAAAGACTTAACAAAGTCTTAATGGAATTAGGATTGTTAAGTAGTTTGATCTTGTAAAACACTTATCTTTGAAAAAGAACAAAACTAGAGTATTTTATTCATGAGTGGCCATCGCTCAAACACCCCATCTCTGCCATGAACCTTCCACCTAAATTGAGAGAGATTTAGGGTCTTTTAGAAGCGGAAAGTGAAGACACATAGGATGGTCATAGAGTTGATCATCGTGTGCTTCTCTTTCTGCAAAGTCTCATCTGATTCTTAACAAAAAGGCGAATCATTTATAGTTTTATTGCTAATATACATTTTTGTTTAATACGTGTGTTACTGTTGTAGAAGAATCAGACTTGGGGTTCTATCTCAGTGTCAAAAAGGTCGTCTCAGAGTTTTCTTTGACGGTAGTTAACTGTTCTTGGCATAGAACACCCACGGCCGTGAAGGAAAGAAAGAAAGGTACATTCTTTCCATTAAAGATTCAATCTTTGTGTCATCTAGTAATCACCATAATGTAAATATATGTATTAGACACGATTTTGATGTGTTTCTTGGGCTGCCTTGACTTGTTTTGAGTGTGTTTCTGCTGCCATAGTTTTTAGAACATGTTAGAAAATCCAATAGTGGTATCAGAGCGTTCATCATAACCGATTAATGCATATTTGAACAAATCCCTGAGCTAGTTTGTTAAAATTTGGGGCTGAACGATTTGTCAGTAAATTAGGGTTTATATATGAGTTACAACAATAGGTTTTATGTAATTTTAATCTTAATTATTGCTAGTCACGTTTAGGAATAATGTTTATTTCATAAAATGGAAAACTAGGTCGATAATGTGATGTTTAATGATTATTTTAACATAGTTTTTGATCAATTATGCCTAAATTGATTTGGGTTTACTATTCATTATTTTAATTTTGAGCTAAAATAATAAAATTCCTAAACTTGGTGGTTTTTTAGAAGAATTAATGAACTAGTAGGACTACCTTAATTCTTAGGAATCTAAAAAGATCTAAAATTGATTTTTGAAAATTTAGGGACCAAAATGAAATTTGGCTGTGGAAATTTTGTGTGATAAATTTTAGATTATGCATTTAATTTTTCGTGTGATTAATTGCATTAATATAGTTTTACACTTATTGTGATGTTTGTGTTAAATGTAAAAGAGAAGTTGAATCATTATTATTTTTGGCACGAAATGATTTGGCTTTGTCTTGTAGGCTTGAGTACATTCATTCAATGAATTATTTTGGGCTTGGCCCAAGCCCATCACTGGGTTAACTCAAGGAGTCCGAAGACATAATTTCTCTTAATGCTTGGGCTTAAAAACTAAAAAATGGATTGGCCATGTGGGCCTTGAGCCCAGTTGTGTGTTAGAAAAACGTGTATGTGATGAATAGATTGCATGGTGCATTCATGGTCCAATTGTTTTGGGTTGTAAAGGCGTTCTGAGCCTATTTATTTATTTGGGTTTGTAAAGGCCTGCTGAGCCGATAGACTAGGTTTATGATAGACTTAATATAAAAAAGGAGGCCCAACTCAGGAAGGGAGTCCAGATGTGGAGGCCCAAGAAGGAAGGATGGAGAGCCCCTTAGAGATGGACTTGAAGCCCAAAGACTGTACTATGTAATAGTATAGGCCTAGTTTTAGATTTTTTGCCCATGATTGCACGTTTATATTTTTGCACTTAGAATCTTCCATGCTATACGTTGATAAATGTTTGCGAACCCTTATTGACCCGTCCTAAACCTAACCGATACGAATTACCCAAGCGGACGATCAAGTAGTATAGGGGAGTAAAACTCAACGCAAATTACGTACCCTATGGAAAGTTTGAAACTTAAATCATGCGCATCTTTGTTAATTAATAGAATGTCCAATCAATCAAAGTTTAGTAAATTAACCTAACTTAATCTAAATGGCAGAAAATCAACCTAAACTAAATGGCAAGAATCATAAAGGCAAGAAAGTAAAATAAACTAAATGCCAAGTAACATAATGCAGGAAATCTAAAAGCAAGAAACATAAATTCTCATTGTAATAATAGTAAATGACAATAAAATGTAACAAAATCAATCTAACAACATTCAAAACATAAAATCAGCAATAGAACATGAACACCCAACTCAAAACAATACCAAAACAGAATCTAAAACAACATAAAAATTGTCAATTGGAAGAAATCATAAAAACATTAATAAGAAATCAAAGAAATCTTTTAAAACGCAATTTAATTGCAAAACCCCAAAGGAAAACCTGCAAGGAAAATGTAAATCAACATCAGAAATCATAAATGATAGAAACTTGAATGGCAGGAAAGTAAAGGATTGTTGAAAATGTAAACCAATGCAAAGAAACATAAATTTGTGCATGGAAATGTAAATCTATACTAAAGAAAGCATGTAAATAGCAAGAGAATGTAAATGATTGCGAAAACTAAACCATAAAACTAGCTACAGGTCATCTAACATTCGACCATCTGGAAAATGAACCCTCGATTGCAATTTAACGCGAAGAACCTTACTGTTCGAATGATGGCACGACTCGTGCCATTGGCACGCCTCGTGTCCCGCATAAAATCCGAATGGCATGAAGCCCGTAAGAGTTACCCACGATTCGTGCCGATTTTAATTTCAGCACAGGGTCGTGCTCATGGCACCAGGTCGTGGCACTACTAATTGGGCCCAAATCTCTCTCTAATATGTCTCATCCTGCCTGCTAAACAATCTCCTATCACAAGCGATATTAATTATCGTCTAAAAAGTCAAGATCATGTGAGAACAGATGATAATTAATAAGAATGTGATGTATTCCATGTGTAAATCACATTTTAAACAAAAATTATTTTTCTATTAAAAAGATTTAAAGTGTGATTTTTAGGAGAATTTAAGAACATATGCGCACGTAATACGTCAGAAAAATATGAGAAAACATACTCATATTACACGCACATCACTAGTCAAATGTCAAATGCACATTTGCCATGTTAAGTCGTCGAATATCAAACAACTTAATCCCAAAAATAATAAGTTAAGTAAATTGACTTTGTAAATTAACAACCCATCAAGGCATTGAACATGGAAGCGTGGGTCATGCCAAAGCTAGGCACGTTACATTTTCTTTGTAAGTCAGGGCTATTATCAATGCTATCTATGCAGCCATGCGAGAGTGAGGGTAGATTATTGTTATGGGTAGCACGTTAATTGTAGGTTTGGACTTAACATTGGTCTGTGATGGTGCGTCAGTTTTAGGCAATTAATGGTAAGTGCCCTGGCACGAAAGTGCTAGTCCCATTAGAAAACGAGAGTCATTTTTGGGGAAAATGATTGGATGGATTCCTACCTAAGTAGCCTAGTCTTCGATGAAGCAAAAAGTGGATCTCGATCCCATGAAACATGTCACTAACAAGAGGATTATTTAAAGGGATATTAATCCATTGTTGAGTGGGAGATATTTTTTCTAAATGACCTCATAACTGAGCTTGTTTATTTTTCTTTGTAGAACATGAATCTGAACCCAAACTCAATTTTTTCCATGTGCTCTATCCTTAAAAAGGATAAGTTGAATGGATCTAATTTTCTGGATTGGGCTCGAAACTTGCATATTATTTTGAGGCAAGAGAACAAGTTAGAATTTTTGGATGCCGCTCTTTCGGTTGAACCGACAAGGAATGCCACTGCCGTCGTTCGAGAGTCTTTCAAAAGAAAGAAGAGGGATTCGAACAACATCACTTGTATGATGTTGGCTACTATGATCCCCAAGTTGTAAAAATAGTTTATGGATCAAGATGCGTACCACATTATGACTGTACTCAAGGAAATGTTCCAAGAGAAGGCAGGACATGAGAGGTATTTGATTGTGAAATTATTAACCTCGAGTAAGATGGCTCTTAAAGGACAAGTTAGTCCTCATGTGCTTAAGATGAAAGGGTATTTAGATACTCCTAAAAAACTTAGAGCGGGGTTGAAATAGGAGCTTGCCCTTGACATAGTCCTTGGCTCTTTACCACCTAGCTGTGACCAAATGGTGCTTAATTACTATATGCAAGGGGTGGTTAAGACCATGACAGAGTTGCATGGAATTCTTAAGACTGCTTAACAGTGTATTAAGAAGCCACCGCCTGCATTGTTGGTTCAGAAAGATGCCCAAAAGGACATCAAGAAGGACAAGAAGAGCAAGGGCAAAGATGAGATACCTGAAGCCAAAGACGACTGGGTTTAAGCCCAATGCAAGTCCTAAGCCTCATCCCTTAGACTTGTGTCATCATTGCTTTGAGAAAGGCCATTGGAAGTGACTCTGTCCAAAGTTATTAGGAGAAAAGAAGAAGAAGGGTGCTGATAGAGCATCTACTTCAGGTATCTACATGATAGAAATTAATTTTTCTATTTTGACATCATGGATATTGGATAGCAAATGCGGTTCTCACATTTTTTGCAATGTGCAGGGACTAAGAAATAGAAGGACTCTTTCTAAAGGTGAGGTTCATCTCCGAGTAAAAAATGGAGCTAGAGTTGTTGTCATAGAGATATGAGACTTAGTTTATTTTGCCTACGGGCTTAAAGTTAAAACTTTTGAACTGCTTTTATGTACCTATAATAAGTGGGAATATTATTTCAGTTTCAGCCTTGGAAATTGATGGATTTTCTTTTATTATTGGAAATAATGCTATGAATATACATCGTGGTGATATTTATTATGGATGTGCATCCCTAATGAATGGTTTATATATCCTAGAATTACCAAGTCGTGAGCTTGTTTATAACATTGAAAATAAGAAATCTAAGTCCAATGAACTTAATCTTTCTTACTTCTGGCATTGTCGTTTAGGAAATCCAAGTGAGAAACGCTTGTAAAGACTCCATAAGGATGGAGCTCTTGGGTCTTTTGATTAGAATTCATAAGACACTTGCGAATCGTGCATTTGCAGGAAAACAACAAAGAATCCTTTCAACAAGAAAGGAGAGGGATCTAGTAGACTACTGGACATAATACATTCTGATATATGTGGACATTAAGTACGTAAGCTAGAGGTGGTTATAGCTACTTCATCATGTTTATTGATGATTATAGTCAGTATGGCTATATCTATCTAATTAAGCATAAATAAAAAACGTTTGATTGGTTCAAGGTTTTTAAGAATGAAGTAGAAAACCAACTAGATAGACATATCAAAGCTATTAGATCTGATTGAGGTGGCAACAATATGAACCTAGAGTTTGACCAATATCTGCAAGATTGCAGTATAGTACCACAACTCACACCTCTGGGAACACCTCAGTGGAATGGTGTGTCTGAGAGGAGGAACTGAACCTTGTTGGATATGGTTAGGTTAATGATAAGTGAAACTGGTCTCCCAATATCATTTTAGGGTTATGCCCTAGAGACTGCGACTTTTCTGCTGAACAGGTCTCATACTAAAGCAACCGAAAAGACAACATATGAGATATGGACTTGTCAAAAATCAAAATTGTCTTTTCTAAGGATTTGAGGATGCGAAACGCATGTTAAGAGGATAACATCAGATAAACATTCATCCAAGACTGACAAATGCTTATTTCTGGGGTATCCTAAAGAGACTAAGGGATACTATTTCTACAATCCTAGCGAGAGCAAAGTGTTTGTTGCTCGAACACTGTGATTCTAGAAAAAGAATTTGTTCTTAAAGGAAACAATGGGAGTGGTGTACAACTTAAAGTTATGCAATAGGATGTAGATACACAATTTGCTATAGAGGATAGTGAGGAGATGGACTCAACTCCATGAGAAGTTGTGGAATAAGAGCCCATTACACATGTACCTAGAATATTAGGTAGGATACATTACGAACCTGATAGGTGCAGGTTCATTGTGACTGACGAATAGGATATCATGATCATTGATCATGATGATCATGCTTCTTACCAAGAGGCCTTAGAAAGTCCTAATTCAAAAAAATACAAGAGGCCATGAAATCTGAGATGCAGTCAATGTACGATAATCAAGTTTGGGACTTGATTGATCCATTGGAAGGTGCTAAGTTTTTTGAATGCAAATGGATTTTCAAAGAGAAGGTGAGAGGTATCTTCAAAGGTAGGCTAGTAGCAAAAGGTGTCAAAAAAGTTCATGGTATTGACTATGATTAAATATTCTCGCCAGTAGTTATGCTCAAATCCATTAGGAATTGTTTGCCATAGCTGCATACTTAGAATATGAGATATGACAAATGGATGTTAAAACGGCTTTCCTGAATGGAAACCTCCTCGAGGATGTTTACATGAAACAATCCTAATAAGTTATACAATCTTAAGAGATCCATTTATGGACTTAAGCAAGCATCTAGGAGTTGGAATATTTGTTTTAATGAATCCATTAAGGTGTTTGGATTCACCAAAAACGATGATGAGCCTTGTGTATATCATAGGTTTAGTGGGAGCGTAGTAGTGTTCCTTTTATTATATGTCGATGATATCTTACTTATTGGAAATGACATTTCAGCATTGCAACAAGTGAAGCAGAGGTTATGCTTGGTATAAGAATTTATAAAGATAGATTGTGGCTTCTCTTGAGACTAAGTCAAGAAAAGTACATAGATAAGGTACTGAGGCGGATCAGTATGGAACAATCTAAGAACCACGTCGTCACTAATTACGTGAATTTAGCGACCAAATTTGTTGGACACTAAATTTTGGATGCTAAATTCACAGATTCTTGTAGTGCCATTTTCCCAGAAAATATATTTTTAATACTCTTCGTTTTCATCACAAATCCTAACACCAACTGTCATTTCATAATTCCTAAGTCGTTTCCCAATCCTTTCCTTGTAGTTTCATCCTCACATTCTAACTTGCACCAAATCTCTCGAGTATCCTAAACTTAAGCACGCTCATATACGACACACAATTACTAAATTTCCTTCATTTTTCATTTTTCCCACACTCTCAGAGAAAACTCTTTATCTTAGTGAACACTCACAATATATTTATGCTGCAAGCTCCCTTTATCGGATAGTGCCATCCCAAGGTAGGTAAGCAAGGAGTATGATTTGCGATTTGCGTACGTATGCATAATAAGAAAATGAAAAAAATTCAGAGCATGTGTGAAAAATACAAGGAATGTCCTACCCTTGGTCAAGAAATTTATGCAGGAAGTCAAATGATCACTTCTATATACGAAGTCCAACTCTGACACTACCTTCAAGAGAAAGAGCGAGTAATAACAACTTCAATAATTCACACTCACAGTTCAACCTTAATATATTTTACCATAATCTTCCAATAACACCGAAAATAATAACTTGAGATTATCTTTCTTTGGTTACTTCTCTCGTATACACTATTTTTCTCTTATACAATGGATAAATACACTCCTTAAATTCTCGACTCACTCTTACCTTTCACTCACTCAATGCTTAATAGATCACTTAGACCGTCAAATTCTTTCATTTTAATTTTCAAACAATTCCTATATCTTTCCACTTCATAAATTTCCATAGACTTCATTTCTCATAATTACATAATGACACAATTGATTCGCAACACAATGCATCCACTCATCTAGTAACACATTTGGCATACTATCCACCAACATATATCATAACCAACATAACATTAGCAATCATACAAGTCATACAAGTATACATGTTTTATCAATCACATTCTATGTTCATACCATAACCATAACTCATACGAGTTCATTACAATAACCACAACATGCCCTAACACCACAATTTTATACAATCAATCACTCATAATCGCAACCAAACGTGATTACATATTTGAACGCCTCATGCAAAATCAAGCATTTCAACCTTTATTCATATCTTACATAAGCCACATGCTTAGGAATAACCAACACATTTCACAAGAATATATCATTTACATGCATCATTTATATTGTGACTCTTCATAATCATCAACACCCAGCATACACACGTCATTTCATCATATGACTCTTAAGCATATACCACATAAACCAATACAAGCAAGCAAGGACACCACCACATCCAAAACATTCCACATAGCACTTCACACAATTTAGTTCCTTATCACACATCAAAACCATGTTTACCTTACTCCTTTCACCAT
>CANYCX014461908.1:0-12337 GCA_948193385.1 Breynia disticha f. nivosa | reverse complement strand
CTCTGCGACTGAAGCAATATTGACCTGACTGATGTGTGCATACTATTATAATGGGAACTCCTTTTGAAGATAATCAAGATTTCGAGAATCACAGGCCTCTAACATGTCATTCCTTGAAGCACAGCTGAATACATCAAATGTTCAAAATAATACTTCATCAGCAGCCATCAACGGATCAAGAATCACTACTAAAGATATACATCATGTTTCACCTACATACCTCAACGAAATCCTCAAGTATTGCCATGCATTATCGGCCTTGGGATTCATAGCAAGTGCACGAACATAGTAACGAATTGACTCCTCATACATACCCTAATGTCATGGCAAAGGTTTCCATGCATTAATGGAAAAAAAAATACACAAGTTGTAACGCTGGAAGATGAAGACTTCCATTTGCATTTAAAAAAACTGCAGTTTTACATTGCCACATCAAAGCTATAAGAGCTCAACATACTGACTTCTTTTTCAAAGAAATCAAAAGAAACTCATTTATGAATACTAGGCAGAGAGTAAACGAGTATGCTTGCTCAATACTGACTTTCAGCTCAAATATAGGTTTAGAAGAAAACAGGTCAAAGAAAAACCTGGTTGGCATAACTGATTCCCATATTAGCCCATGCACGAACATAGTTAGGCTTCAAGTCAAGAGCCTGAAAAATCAGAGATAAAACAGAAGTTTAACCTGGACACACTACAAATGATATTTTGTTAAAACAAACTAATGGTTTCAAGCAAGCAACGAGTGGACTCGTGACATTGGTGAAACTAATCACATGCCTATTTCCGGCGACAAGTAGCAAAACTTGAAGCAAAGAAGAAAAAAACTTGTACAATGTGTAATTTCAGATAAAGAAATGATGGTTGTTTGTAATTGCATACCTGCTGATAAGCAAATATAGCATCAGCACTTTGAACACTGTTGGCTTGTGTTGCGCCAAGCTTGTTCCAAAGAGAGTAATCCTGCGGCTTGAGCTTCAAGGCTGTTTGGAAGGACTCAATAGCTTTGTCATACTCTCTGGATAAATTGTATAGGACTCCAAGTACTATGTGTACATCAGCATCCTCGGGTGACATCTGAGCAGCTTCATTGAATATTCGAACAACCTACAAGACAACATAGATTGAGAGAGGGAAGGTGGGAGTGGGGAGAGGGAAAGAGTGAGAGAGAAAGATATTGTATTGAATGGATTCGGATTAAATGAGGCAATTGAAGACAAAACAACAGGTAAACCAGTTCTTACACATGTAAAACATAGATTAAAGTAGCTAAATCATTTATCCATGATTTCAAGCATTTATGCTGTTACCTAATAAAGTTAGTGAAGCTTGAAGCTACTAGAAGATTAACACCACATGAGTAGTGCTTTTATATGTCTTTTCCTCTCATTTCAACTAGACTTCCACATAAATGGTCTGTTATTTTGTCAACATTGCAGTGCTATTTAAGCTAGATTCCTATTCCAGCTAATTTCCAAGCTAGAATATAATCCCGAAGTTCCAAAATTGGAAAACATGATTATCTAAGAAAAAGAGCATGAATCTTATTTATTCCTATGTAGTCTATTTAATTGTAAAATGATTTTTTAACTGGCCCTCAAAATTGGAAAACATCGATCCATGAAGACTTTCATTTATGCATACATCAAACTTGGAAACCTTACAAATTTTTATTCTCGGAGAAAAAAAGAAATTTCCAGAATGAAAACTTACATCAGCATAGTACAGGGAATCAGCAAGCTCAGGAGGAGCTAGTACTCCATACTTTGGGTGATTTCGTAACCATCCATATAAATATTTCAATGCAGCTGTCTGCTCCAACTCTGCAATTTGAAATCACAGACTTTAAGTTTCTATGCAGAAATTCAATGTCTAAAGAACTATCAAATTCATATGAATTTTCAAAAGTGAGAGTTAAGGCAAAGCTCATCAGATGATTAAAAATAATTATCACAAAGCATAACATAACAGTGAATAAATTAAATCAAATATAAGAAATAGTAACTGACCATTTGTATGACTCACACCAAGAGCAAGAAGCACTTCGAGATTTGTTGGACCAGCCTCCTGAGCACGCATCATAGCTGCAATAGCCTGCATGAATATAAGTTTAATTCTACATAAGTGATAGCTGAAACCAAATAACTGGCTTCACAGGAATGCACAAGATCAAGAATTACTTAAAAAAAAACAAGAAAACTGAAATCAACTCTATGTAAATTATCCTTATTTGCAAATAAGATAGGCCTATGATCTCATTATGAAGTAGAAAAATGAAAATAATTAAATTAAAACCAATCAAACAAAAGGAAAAATTATTTTCTAGTTTTCAGCAGAGAAATAATTTTGGATTCATTGGATGAAGACCAACTTTCCATGCAAGCTGTAAGTTTCCATATTATTGTGGGAAAAACAGGTGAACAAATCAAGATGAACCTTGAATTGCACACAGAGAGAAAACTAGCCCATCCATATAAAATAATTGGAAAAAATCAAAACCATTACAAAAAGTATAATTACAAGGACAAAGAAAGGATTATTTTGGATACCCAGTTTTTTTCTATTTTCTTTTTTATTTTCATCAATGGATTTAATAAGGCACAGCTACAAGGAGCACACCCAAATAAATCAGCCGTAACGTACGGGCAGAACAATATAATCTGATAATTTAATAACCTGTTGGTCATCATCATTCTCTGCATGTGCTATACCCAATAACCTCCAACCTTCAGCATTCTCAGGACTCTTCAACACTTCAGCCTCCAAAGCTAGAACTGCTTCACTCAGAAGCCCTTTGCGAAACAGGTCTTGACCTTCTTTCAAGGGATTAGGGTGACCAACATATGGATTCATATCAGAGAAAACGTACACTCCCCTATCTGAACGTTGCTTAGCAGCTGTTTGCTCATTTACATACCTGTAAATTAATGCCACGTATACAGTAATGCTTAAGGGTAAAAAAGGAATTTATTCTGACAATTGCCTGTACATCATTCGAAAGAGAATGAATCTAGAAACAAAAATATAAGTTTACAAACACAAAAGAAAAGAAAAACTTAAAAAGTCTTCAAAATGATGATATGATAATTCAAAACAAAGTTGTTGTAGCATACATGAAGGTAAATCTCTTGATTTGTTAATACTATTTTGAAAGTAGAAGCTAACTTGAAACTTTAAAATGTCAAAAACGTCTAGGTTAATCAAAATGAACCAAAAAAAAAACTGTCATCTTAGTTACAAATAGAACTCCATTGTCTGTCAAACAGCTTAAAGAAATGTTTGAGAAATTCCTATAGCATAGGCATGAAAAACTTTGAGACAATGAAACATAAGCTTGTGTGCACAACCAAGTAGATGATGGTTTAAAATAGTAAAACCATTATAAGAATCACTGATCCAATATAATAGCGTCAATACTGTAAATTTTCCATTGAGAGAGCCAATTCCACTCACTCGTCATATGCGTTAGCCCAATTATCACCCGAACTCTCCCCAAATGCACCCTCACCAACTTGCTGGTTAAATTCCTCCGCCCAGTCATTAACATTCAACTTTGAAAACTCATTTACCCATTGATCTTCAACAGAGCTATTTAGCCCTCTTTCAGCAGCAAACTCAGTCGCCCATTGATCAGGTCCATGGGAAATCTGCGACATGGATTTATAATTGAATGTTCATAAAGATAGGCTTTGAAGAAAAAGAAAGAAATGAAGAAAGAAAGAAAGAAGGGAATATGCAACTTGTTTAACCATATCACAGAATAACTTTTGATCAACCATGGAAAATGAACATTTATGTTTCTGAATATCAAAAACCAAAATAATAGTTCAAGACATCATGTTAAATTTTATGGAAATATTTCTGCATAGCTCTTTTTAAAAAATATTTTTGTTCCATTAATTTAGTTTAGCTTCCTCATTGCAGCACATCATCTAAACGCAAAATTTTGTTTTAGTTTTGCTTTCAGAAAATCTAAACATACCCCACCACGAGCATATTCATCAGCCCAAGAAGGGCCAGCAGAATACTGTTGTTGATATTCTGTCGCCCAATCCCCAGGTGCAGACAATTGAGCTGGCTTGACTTGGTTATCATCAATGATAAGTTCACCACGACTCATCTTTGACACAAATTGAAGGAATTTTGAATTCTGCATGCCACATTAAATAAGGTGCATAATGAGCATTATTTGAAATGAAAACAAAGGAAATGAAAAATGAATGAATAATTCAATAGAATACAATCAACATAAACTTCTTTCCACTACACATCATTTACTGGCTGATTGATGGTATACACTGCAAAATTAAATAATAACTAGGCACTCTACCTGCGCGATGCCACAGGATGACGTGTATTATGATTTTATTAATTTTATAAATCTATGTAAATTATTTTGTTCATAAGTAAAATTTAATAGAAATTATACAATATTTAAAAATAAATATAGTATTATTTTCATTGTGATGTGATTTATTCCGTACTATCAAAAATATTTTCATTTTATTCTTATATTAATATGATTTATCTCATACTTTCAAAAATAGTTTGATTTTATCCTTACAACTAAAAAGATTTGTTTAAATCATAAGTTTGTCACTTATATACAAAGCCAAATGTCATAATTAAAAGCATTGATTTCCACTTTAATATAATATATAGATAGATAGATAGATTAGTTCAATTTCAAAAAAAAAAAAAGCTTATAAATCATTTTCCCTTCTTTATGTACACTAACTTATAGAATAGCCTAAGAGAATCTTCACCACAAACTACAACTACATCATATGGAACATACATGTTCCTAAGCTAGGACAATTTTACCAAATGCATGGGATAGTTCAAAATTTTCACTGGATTTGGAGTCAATCATGGCACTCAATGTCAATACGCCTCATATTTCATACAAATAACAACAGAAGCGTTAAAACAGACACACACCGACACACCCCCCCCCCCCCCACACACCACAGAAATATGAATAATGTTAATTGCTTAGCTAATTTGCATTCATAGACATTTGCAAAGATAGCAACAAATGGAAGCATATAATTGTGTGATAATAACACACGCATGCGAGGAGATTTTTGTGTACATAACCTGAAATTTGGGGTCATTGTTCTGAGATAATGTATGAGCAAGCATACGAGTCTGCTCCATTGCAGCCATAGATTGCATATTTGCTCCTCTCATTTGACTGACTGATGCCAACCGTTGTTCCTATCACCATATGAAAACAAAACAATAACTCAAGTAATGACATGTCCAGTGACAAAATATTGATGTAAAAAACAAATGAAAAGAAAGAAGTAACGCATCAATCACATAAAACAAGTCCGAAGTCATAACCATCAAGATTAACATCATGAAGTATGCAACAAATTACTGGATAACTAAAGAAAAACCAACAAAAATCTAAAGCTGAATAAAAGAGTTATATAGGCCAAAAAGAAAAGGAAAACAACTGAACCACAGGTGTTGATCATGACACAAAATTCAAAGATCCAAAAGAAATATAGTGAATCAGTAATACAGCATCACAACAGGATGCAAAACTTCAATATTGAATGTTAGTGCTCTAACTCAAATAAGGAAGTTGAATTTCTAAAATTCCCACCTGGTCAAATTCAGAGGCCCAGCCGTTTGCACCATGCTGCTGTTCAAATGAAAGAGCCCAAGCATCAGGATTACCACGATCTAATCTGTGCTGATTAAATTCCTCAGCCCATGCATCAGCAGGAGGGGAAGGTCTGAGAGTGTTTTGGGACTCATTCCAATAATCCTCCAATTCACGTAGTCTCCCTGGAAAAGGCCCCTTGACTCGGGCATCACTGTCAATATCTAATGAAGACAGCAGAGCATTTACCTGGGAATACAGACACATCAAGAAATGCTTATAATGGGTCTTAAGGTGCATGAAACAATAACGCAAAGTAGTGGTTCGACAAAGAGAGCAATCAACCTGTGCATTAATAAAATCTTCACTCTTATCTGCGAAAAAATGTCTTGCCATTATGGTACTCCGGTCGCGTATGCATTGTTTGTCACCTTCAGACAATCCTAACATTGGAAGTGGGGTTGGACGAAATGGTATACCTCCATGGCTACTACCGACAAATGAGTGTAAAAAGTTTGACAACACTCTCTGGGGTGGTCCTACAATTCATCAAGATAGAATAATTTCACCAAAACATTGCACTGGTGAACTTACCTTCGTTCACATATGGGTTTTCTCCAAAACCAAACATAAAGAATAACGGAGTTTCATTTTAGAACTTGAGCTGATAAATTCAACAGATACAGGCATAAGGAAGATAATCCGAATTTTAATGCTACTGTTTTAGTTTTGGCATCATACTGCAAACACAAGAACCTCACTTGCTGCCACTTACATCAAACATTTGCCCATGCACAAGTCCGGCACAGTAATCCTAAAAATGAGCATCCATCTTCAATTTTTGGTTCCATATATGCGAAAAAATTGCCATTCTAATCCGTCACTTCTTTTCAATAGTTTATGCCTCTCATTCAATGTGCATACTCAAGAAACATGTTCAAATCTCAAATAGAATCTCTAGTGGAAATATGACTCTCCTTCAACTAATGCTCTAGATTAAACTACGAAATCAGCTCAAAACATAATAAAAGTAGCTTACCATCCAGTGTTGGTTGAAGTTGCGGACCCATGTGATCCAAAAGCGGCGGAGGAGCAACCTGAGGTCGTTGTATCTCATCCCAGGCATCTGCAAGCCCATTCTGATCAGCAGCACGAAAACCACGAAGAAACTCCGAGCCCTAGCAGCAGCGCCAGATTTTTCAAAAACCAATAATACATAACCATAATTTCGACAACTATCAGTGCCACCAACCAACCAACAATAAGAAACCTGAGCATTAGGATTAGAAAACGCCTGATCAAACTCTGAGCCAGGAAGAGCTCTCAAATGATCCTGAGGCCCCTGGTAAAGCTGTTCACCAGAACTCGTAGCTGTCGATGATGGTATTTCTTTTAACCTCTCCTGCTCACAATAAAACCACGAGAACGAAACCACGTGAGCACATAAACAATTCCAATTTTTTTCCTTTTTGGTAAATCATATCTTTCCTCGTCCACTTGAACAGTCTAAACTAATCCATAGTGAATCATCATATCAAATACAATCATTTTTTTAGCTATAATCCACAAAAGGAATAGAAAAGAAAAGAGAAAAAGAAACCTGGGTTTTAGAAGAGGAACCAAGAAGAGAGTTAGCGAGAGCTCCAAGAGGATTTGAAGAAGAAGAATTGCCAGGGACAGCACAAGCCGCTCCACCGCTTACAAGCTCTCGCATCGCCATGTTAATTTAAAATTCAACAAATGGGTTAGAGTATAAGCACACGTAAGATACGTAAGGCTGTTGAGGAAATTTTAGTTATGAGTCTGTTCTGTTAAGACAACCGAGAAGATGTGCCGATGATGAAATAACTCCCTCCATATATTCCTTTTTTTTTTTCTGCTATTCTATCCAATATTTAATGGACGGTTAGATAATTGACCCAAAGTTTCTTTTTTTGTGCACACATTTTCTTAGGCTGATTTTCCATTTCTTTATAAAAATGGATTGAAAAAATAATTGGTCAATATTCCCTAACCAGAGGCAAGTATTTATTTTTCTAGTCATCACAAAATTTTGACTTAAAATCATTTTAATTTATTTAGGGTGAAATAGACAATGTTCTTACAAATATAAATATTTCTCAATAGAATCCCTAATGTTTAAGAATTCTTTATCCAGACCCTTTGTACTCTATTCCATCAAATAGCTTAAATGGCACACTTGAAATCGTAAAAATAACCAACCTTGTCACGTCATTCAATAAAACCCCTTCCCTCCTCTCAGGGGCGGACCTAAGCCGAGGCCAGTGGGGGCCTGTGCCCCCACCAGCCCCGACGGGTTCCCTGTTTTAGGAGGTTTTCTCTGGTGGTGCCCCCACCGAAAGTGTTAAATGGTGGGGGCACCACAAGGTCTGAAACCTTACCCAACGTAAACAAAAAGGCTAAAATCTCTTTTATCATTCTCATCTTCCACCTCCACCACAACCGCTTCTCTTCTCCTCACCTCGGTATTCATAAACCCTTTTTTTCTATTTTACCTCCTCGAAAGCCCTTTCTATTGCTCACAAAAAATCCAACTTTCCATTACAAACCACCAGCAAATATCCTCAACAAGCTTGATTTTGGTCCCAACTACAAGACTCCCTCCCCAATGTACCCCACCATCCCACAATGACCAGACGATGTCATTCTAGTGCCTAGACATGAATTTATATAGTTTTGGAGTTGGGAGTTTCTGGGAAGTTTAATTTTTTGGATCTTTTTTGCTTTTGCAAAACGATTTAAATTATGGTGAAATTTATGGTAAAAATTGTGTCTTTTTTTGTTTAGATGATTTGGGGTTTGAACTTGATTCTTGCTTTTGTTGAATTTGGTTAAAGTTTGTCTTTATGTTTATTTTGAGAAGAAAGATCTGATATTGAATTTGGTTTGGATTTTTTGTTGGTTAGTGAATTTATGTTTAGTGAATTATGCTTGTGCTATATTTTTCTTGATTTGATTCTTTTAGTTGTACGTTGGACTTTAGAGTGCAGTTCAACCTTTTCATTGTTAAATGCAGGCTTCTTGTTGTTAATTTTATTGTTTAAGATGCTCATTATATTAAATTAGTATTTTCTAATCTTTTATCTATGGTGAAGTGTGAAACTGGTGTTTCTGAATGTTTGAAATGTGATTGTCTACTGAAAAGAACATGCTTTAGAAGGTGTGTTTGAAAGGAATAATGTTTTTATCATTTCAACAATTTAGATGAAGTTCTGCAAAATTAGGTAGTGTTAGTTTAAAGTTCCTTCGACGTTGTGCCTGAGGTTATTATGTGATGAAGTTATTGGCCTACAGATCCACTATATTACCCTCATTTTGTGCTTCTTGCATTTTGAATATTGCGAATTTATTACAATAGTTTAGTGAGAATATTATGAATTGATTAGTTAGTCCGTGGAACACGTAATGTTGTTTTGCAAAGCGTATCAGTTTCAAGCGACTTTGTTGTGATGTCAATATCTTACTAGAAAGTGCCCCCACTACGAAAACTTTCTGGATCCGTCCCTGCCTCCTCTTGGGTTCCAGTATAAGACTCACACTTCAAACCAAGTTTATTAAAAGAAACACCAAAATCTATACTAACAGTAACATTAAACCCAATCCATTTGATTGCCACCTAAATAACACAATTCCAATTGTCAAAGGCTTTGTTTGGGTAAGTTTCATTTCTAGTACCACTAGACAGGATAACTCCTCCAATCAAATGCAAATTCTCTTTCTTAAAGTTCTTCATACAAAATTTACTCAAGATTTTGTCTATATACTTGTCTTAACTTAATCCTAAAAGCTAATTTTATTTATCTTTATAGATCTTGACACTTAGTATCATCTCAACCTCTCATAATTCTTTTATTGAAAAACAATCTCCCAACTATTTTTAACTATAATCAATACTGGAATGTCATTTGAAATGATCAAGATCAACAATCAGTTGAGAAAAAAAGCTCATTACTCGACTGGAAAAAGGTGTTTTTAGACGACCGGATCTAAAGTGGACTGACAAGCAACCTAAAGATGACCCTTGGGTTGTGGGACATTAATTTAAGATAAATTCAAATGTTCAAATGACACACAGATGTATAAGTCGACCAGAGAAATTTATTAGTTGACAAAAATGGGTAAAGAAGTTGCAAATTGACTCTAAAATCATTTTGAAGGCTCATTAGTCGACTAGAAGAAGACTTAATTGACTAAACCATATTCAGGGCAAGTTAGTGAACCAGAGCAAAGTGTTAGTCAACTAAACTGGGTGAAAAAGATGTAAATCAATTCTGGACTAACTTTGAAGGTTTATTAGTCAACTAAAAGTGTTTATTAGTCGACTAAAAGAGTGTCTTAGGTCAAATAGTTAGATTTCAAAGAGTTTCAAAAGTTTTCCAAGTGTGCATAAAGACTATATTTTTAAAAAAATGGTATTAAGGCCTCTTAACTTTAAAAATAAGAAAGAAGAGACAAGAAGAGAAAAGACAACCATTTTATTCATTTATTTTAAGAGAAATCAAAGAGAAAAACATCATTGTGCTTCAAGATTCTTATTATCAATCTTTACGCAACCTAGTGTTGTTTTGTTAAACCTTGTACACATCGTGTGAATGTTACAGAAAGTGAAAATTGTAAGAGTTCTCACTTACCTAAAAAAAAGTTGTAAGAATGCTCTCTTAGCTAGAAAGTGATGTTATAAGAGTTATTACTTAGCTAGAAATTGAAGATGCAAGAGTTTTTACTTAGCTAGAAAGTGATATATAATGAGTCATTGAAAATTCTTAATAGAGGTACTAAGGTAGCAGAGGTAGGTTGGTCAGTGTCAAACCACTATAAACACTTATGTTCAATGTTATTCTTTATTGTTACCACCAATTATTTATTCAAATTCCTTAAAGAAGCTAAAAATATCTAACACATGATTCAACCCCCTTCTCGTGTATCTTTCAATTGGTATCAATGTAATGCCCTGAAAATTGTTAGAATTAATCTATATGAAATATAGATTAAAAACAGAATTGAATCTGACAGAAATTGAAAAAGTGTAGAAACCAGAATATGAGCATGGGCACGAGCACGATCGTGTTGATGGGCGTTCACATCATTCTGAAAATTGATTAGCATGATCTCGTGCACGACCTGATTGGAACTCGTGCTAAAATGGCACGACACGACACAACTTGGAGCACGACCTATGCCCAAGGTTGTGTTGATTGGGCTGTTTTATGCAGAACCGACTGAATAACATTATTTTATCGAATTTCAACGCAAAAACACGAACAACTTCAGAAGGACCCTAGAATCATCTGGAGAGGGTATTTCAGTAAAGAAAACTCAATTTCTTACAAAAAAAATTGTAGTTAATTTCATTAAGGTAAGCTTATGAGTTGATATTGAGTGTATATGTGAGTTCTAAGTTGCTGTGACTTTCAAATTTTGTGAAAGGAAAATTATTGAAGCTGTTGAATGATGTTATTTAGTTGGAGTAGAATGAATTAAACTCATATGGATAAATTAGAACACATAAATCCTAAGTAGAAAGCTAGTATGAGAATTGATGGTTTGAGAAGTTACTGAAGGATTTGAGGATTTAAGTTAAAGGTTGTATTTGATGTTTCTTTATGTGAAATAAGTTAAGAAACAACTATTAATAGCCTTTATATACTCATTTTCAAATAGGAAACGAGTTGAAAATGTTGGATAGAAGTTGAACCCAGAGCCAACTTCGCATGATTATCGAGGTAAGTGTCGATTACACTTACCATTGTAGGTCTTGCATATATATGGTTAATTCATACTTGGTTATGATGCATATAAGTTTAAAAGATAGCAAAAATGTGTCTTAAATGACTTGGTTGCTATATTTGTTATTTGAGCTATGTGTGAAGATCTTATGATCATATGTAATAGCTATGTGATTTGGATTTTTGCCTTTGTGGCTTATGTTTGATGGATTGTGTAAATATGCCTTTGATTGTTCATATGTTATGTGCTCTTGAACTATATACTTTGTGAAAGGCATGAATTGGAAGTGATGAGTAAAGAATGCTATGTGATATGTGGTAAGCTATGTGTTTTATGTTATGTGTTTTGCTATGTGATATATGTTATGATTTTGCATAACATGAGTTATTTTGAGAATGCATTTGAGACATCCATGTGTTGCATAATCATTGTGTGATACGAGCTGTATGCCATTCGGACGTGTTGTGTACTATCCTTACGAGCTGTGTGCGACTATTACGAGCTGTGTGCTCTCTATCTATAAGTTGTGTGCTATCGTCTACTTTGTGCTAATAAGGATTCCTCTGCTATGTGTGAAAGAGGATTTTGAGGAAAAACCCGGGTCATATTGTGTGAGATTGCATTGTCATTGCACTCTCATTCTATAAATGCATTAATATGAAATGATTTGATGAAATAGTTTTACATATTGAGTTGATAAGGTTGTGCAGTTATGGTTTTTGTGTTTGATGAGGTTAATGTTACTGTCCTTAAGGATAATTGATATGAATTAAGTATATGTGCTATGTTCTATGACTTGACTTCAATATGTGGGATTGATGATGTGCTATGTGAATGAGGAAATGGTTGAATTTTACTGTAGATATGGTATAGGCAATGCCTTAATTAAATAGCAACTTAAAGGAAATGTTGTTGTGTGTTATTTCTCTTAAAATTAAAATTAAAACATGCATTTCTGAGAGTCAGCACGCC
>CANYCX014460910.1:0-13716 GCA_948193385.1 Breynia disticha f. nivosa | reverse complement strand
GGCACTTACCATTAATTGCCTAGGGCCAACTCACTATCACAGACCCATAGTAAGTCCAAACCTACAATTAACATGCTAACCATGACACAAATCTACCCCCATTCTCGCATGGCGGTATAGATAGCATCGATCTTAGCACTGCCTCACAAAGAAAGTCTAACGTGCCCAGGTTTGGCATGACTCACGCTTTGATGTTCGATGCCTTGACGGGTTGTTAAGGATTAAGTTGTTTGATTCGACGGCTTAACATGGCAAACGCGGATTCGACCTTCGATAAGACTTTCAAGCATTCATCAACGTAAACCTGAGCATGCAAGACTAAATACAGAAAAGTAAACGTGCAATCATGGGCCATAAAACCTAAAACTAGGCCTATACTATTACATAGTACAATCTTCGGGTTTCAAGTCCATCTCCAATGGGCTCTCCATCTTTCCTTCTTAGGCCTCCAAGTCTGGACTCCCTTACCTTTGGCCCACGATGTTTGGAACTACCTCTTTTCTGGGTTGGGCCTCCTTTTTTATACTAAGTCTATCCTAAAAATAGGGTCATAAGGCCTTTACAACCCAAATAAAATAGGTCCATGAATGCACCATGCAAACCATTCATTCACATACATACACAAATTGTAACACTCAACTGGGCCCAAGACCCACATGCTCAAACAAGATGAAATGCAACCCTAATCATGGCAAATCTGATTTTAAGTTTTAAAGCCAAGCCCTTAAGAGAAATTGTGCCTTTGGACTCCTTGAGTTAACCTAGTGATGGGCTTGGGCCAAGCCCAAAATTATTGATGGAATGAATATACTCAAGCCCACAAGACAAACGCCAATATATTTTGTGCCAAAACATAATAATGACTCAATTCTCTATAACAATTTTACACAAATATCAAATAAGTGTAAAACTATATGAATGTATTAAAATCATACACGAAAATTAAAATGCACGAATAAAATTTCACACGAAATTTTCCATTGCCAAATTATATTTTGGTCCCTAAAATTTTCAAAAATTCATTTTAGGTCATTTTAGACTCTTAAGAATTAAACTAGTCCAACTAGTTGATTAATTCTTTCTAAAAGCACCTGTTTTGCATTTTTATCAATTTAGGCCAAAAATTAATTATGTACAGTGAAGTGAACAGTAACCCTAACCCTAATTACACATTTTTCATGGTATTCCAACCCATCCTAATTCCATAAAATCAAATTAGGCAAAATTGATCAAAACTATGTCCAAATAGTCATTAAGCATCACATTTATGACCTAGTTTTGGATTTTATGAATTAGAGCATATACCTTAACGTGAACAGTAACTTTTAGGATTAAAATTAACATCAAACCTACTGTTTTAACTTATTTTAAACCCCTAATTACTGCCCAAGTCGTTGAGCCCAATTTTATCCAAACTAGCTCATTAATTTATCCAAATACGCATTAATCGATTTATATGACCGCTCTGATACCACTATAGTTTCTAACGTGTTCTAAGACTAAGGCAACGGAAAAACACATTAAGACACGTTAGAAATAGCCCAAGAACACATAAAAATTGATACTCACACATATATATACAATCGACTGACAACTACATGACTTAAAAACTAAATCTTGAATGAAAAGAACATACCTTTCTTCTTCCTCTTGTAAGTCGTATGGTATATGGGAAAACACCAAGTTTCTACCATCTCACAATACTCTGAGATGACCTTTATGACACTATATTAGAATCACAGGCGTGATTCCTTTACAACACTAACACACGGACTAAACGGAACGTGTACTAGCGAAAAAAGAATAAAATGATTCACCTTTTTGTCAATCGAATGAGGAATTTATGAAACTAAGAGCACCACGTTGATCGCACCAATGACCCGCCCTAAATCTCACTTTATCTCTTCTAGAAAAACCCTAAATCTTTCTCAATTTAGGTGGAAGGCTCACGGCTAAGGAGTGGTGTTTGAGGGGGACAACTCATATGTGCAAAGAAACTATGGTTTCTACCTTTTTAAAGACAAGTCATTATGTTTTTCCAAACTCTTAACAATCTTAATCCCACTAGGACTTTGTTAAGTCTTTATTTAAAATAAAATTGATTTAAAATATGCCCCATTAGCCGTGACTCTATGTGGATAATTAAAGTATTTTTATTCTTTTAATTTATTCCACATGATTCCTGTCTTAATTTAAGACAAACTTCCGAAATTTTCTCTCTTGTCTTCTTACATATTTTCACTTAAGACATCATATTTAATAAATAATATTTCTCTTAAAATCATGTAAGAAATATTATTTCTCATCCATGTTGGGCCCAATTACCAAAATCATTCCAATTGCCCGATCCGGCCTAATAACCAGAATTTTACCTAAGGTGAAATATCGAAATTACCCTTTTAGGTTTTCTGTCATCCATGTGCGATTTGTAGGACTATTTAATAAAGGCAATGAGTTTAATAACTCATAAATCATAGGCGATCTCTAGTAAGACACTATGGTCACCCTAAATTAAATAGCTGACAAGCGATGTCAACAGCCATACTACAATTTAAATAAATTTCTTGACCTCGATATCTAGATTAGCATAAGGCATGTCGCTAACACCTTTATTTAGTGCTTAATCACTTTTCTTGATCTCTATGACAAAATTGATAAGTTCGAATAAATGACTTAATAATTTCATTTGGGTGTGGCCACAATCTTCCTAATCTTGTTTATCAAGCGGCTAGTGATATCAACTCTCATTGAGAGTGTCAATCCTTTAACTTCACTCTTGCTCTTACTTACGATTTGTAGCATACCCAATCATACCCATACTTGTCAACCTTTTACGGCCACGTTAGGCATATGTAAAAGCACACTAAAAATCACAACAAGAGACACAGTGAGTTTCAATCTAAGGATAATATTTGACATTACAATGATTGATCGCTCTCTAAGTACAATGCTCTACATTATACCTATGCACTTTCCTAGATATCCCAAATATCTATGACCCGTAGAACATGATCATCTACAAAGTACATGCTAGTCTTAATTCATTTCTATCCTTATAGAAACAAGCGACTAGGAATATTTAGAATGTTAATCTCATAACTTCCAGGTTCTACTATCAAGGTCCTCAACCTTGATACCTCAAGCGCTTAATTAACATTCTTGAATATTTTATTAAACATATACCACAAGTCAATACATAATATGATAAAATAATGCCTCATAATTTTATTAATCAATAATAAAAGTTACAAACAATGCATTGGGGCTTACACTAACAGAGTGTGTGTTGACCAGAGACAGATTAGAATATTGATGAGAGGTCTGGCCCCAGATTTTCAATTTTCACATGTTTTCCAAACTATTTATAGTTTTCGCATGTGTGTTTAAACTGAATTTTGGCCTGAGGGTTTTTTATAATATTTTAATTTTCTCTCTCATCTCTTTATCATATATTATGACATAATATCAAAAATGGGCAAAAATCGGGTTATTTGATTTAAAAATTTGATCTCCACATTTAGTGGTATCAGAGTAGAGATTAAATTCTCTGCGGACTATGCCAATAAATTGGAAAATATTATGTGATGATTTTAAAAAGTGAAAAGTTTGAAATTGATTTTGAAACAGATGGAGCCTAGAGATGTATCACCTTATCACACATCCAAGTACAGAGATTCAATTGGACGATAGGGGTTCGTACTAGTATCCCCAGTACCTCCAAAGCAGCTAGTACCACCTACGATGCCTATTCCCCCATATGACCTTATGTACACACCATTCTGGGAGATGATGCAAAGGATCATGCAGAATCAGGGACAAGGTTAATAGAGAGAAACAGAGAAGGAGAAAGGTTTAGGGAGTAAATCAAACCTGAACATTGATAAAAATTTTACAGAGGTGTGAACGTAGGGGCGAAGGTATTTGAGGGCACTAGAGATTCGACTGAGGCCGAAGACTGGTTGAGACAGACTAAGAGAATTCTCAACCAATTACAGTGCAATCTGGAGCAGAAGTTGAGGTATACAACTTTGTTCTTAGAAAAAGCGGCCTGGAACTGGTGTGAGACAGTTCTAAACAGTTAAAAAGATCCTCCTCTGTTGACCTGGGATGACTTTCTAAAGAAGTTTGATGATAACTATACTCCTCAGTTGTATCTGACGAAGAAAAAGATATAATTTTTGAAGTTGAAGGTGTTGGGCTTTGTAACTTGTTCTAACAATTATGATAGCAGAAATTAAGCAAGAACACGTCAAGATCAGCCCAAGAAACACATTAAAAACCAAAAAACACATGTATTGACTCTTACATGATTTCTAGTTATCATAAAAATTAAATCTTTAAAAAAAACTAACCTTTCTTGTTCTTCTTGTTTGGCTATGTACAAGGTGGGAAATAAACAAGTATCTACCGTCTCAGAATACTCTAATTCAACCTTCTTGACACCAAAATAGAAAAAGTTTGATTCCTCTATAGTAGTAACACGTTGCTTTTGTCAATCAGATGAGGAAACTGTGAGATAATGAGCACCACGTTGATCACTTAATAGACCAACCTCTAAACCTCACTTTCGCTCGTTTGAAAAAACCATAAATCACTCTTAATTTGGTGGAACCTCAAGGCAAGGATGGAGTTTAAGAGGGGCGGCACTTGCTTGATGAAAAACTAGGGTTTTAGTCTTTTTAAAGACAAGTGCTTTTGTTTTTCAAATTACTTAACAATCCTAATGCCATTAGGACTTTGTTAAGTCTTTAATAAAATTAAAATACCTTTAAAAACTCAACCTCATTCTCATGACCTTAATGTGGAAAATTAAAAGATTTTATTCTTTTAATTTATCACACATTAACTTTGTCTTAATTTAAGACAAGCTTCCTAAATTTTCTCTCTTTTATTTTCTTACATATTTTCTCTTAAGACATAATATTTAATAAATAATCTTTGTCTTAAAATCATGTAAGAAATATTATTTCTCATCCATATTGGGCCCAACCTTGATCATCTTCACATCTCCCCTATTGATAATATCTTGAATGAGATGGACCTTCTTGAGTATGTGTTTGGATCAATGGTGATTTCGGGGATGGTTGGCCTGTGTTATAGCCCATTATTATCACATAAAAGCTCCAAAGGATCTAGGATAGATGGGACAACTCCTAATCTTGTAATGAACTTCTTGATCCAAACAGCTTCCTTAACAGCCTTTGACACTGCAATATACTCATCTTCTGTTGTAGAATCTACCACTGTGCTCTGTTTAGAGCTTCTCTAGCTGACAGCCCCTCCATTAACATGAATATGTATTCTGATTACGCTCTTGAATCATCCTTGCTTGTGGGGGTCGCACCATCAGTGTAACATGTAATGCTGAGCTCCAATTGACCTCCTTACACTAAAAACTAATCTTTAGTCTTTTTCAAGTTTTTAAGAATTGTCTTAACCACAAACTAGTGGATCTCTTTGGGATCCTGCTAGAACCTACTGGTTATACTCAGTGCATAAGTGACATCTGACCTAGTACATACCATAGCGTACATAATAGATCCTGTAACTGACACATATGAGACTCTATTCATACGTTCTCTCTCTTCTTTAGAGGATGGGAAATCCTTCTTGGAGTGAACTACCCGTTGCTGTACGGGCAACAATCCCTTCTTGGATTGTTCCATACTTAACCACCTCAGTATTTTATCTATGTACTTTTCTTGACTTAGTCCCAAGAGATGTCGTGATCTATCTATATAGATCCTTATACCAAGAATAACCTCGATTTTCCCTAAGTTTTTCATTGAGAAACACATGTTCAACCATTGCTTCACTTGTTGCAATGCTAAAATGTGAGACTCAAAATTAAAATCAATATTTTCCAAATATTAAAAACCACCTTCGACTTTAATTTCAAATCTCAGAATATAAAATTATTTATTGAACATTTTCAAACATTTCTGATACAAACATGGATATAGAAAAGAGTTATCAAATAATAAATGTGAAATGTACAAATAAATACATTTCTTTTAAACATCTTTTCAAAATCATCCATGTTTCCTAAACAAGTGCTCAAATCCTCCTCGCAACAAATCCTTCTATACCTGCACAATCATTTAAAACAAACAAAAGGGGTGAGTATAAAGATATACTCAGTAAGTATAAACCAATTTAAGTTTAAATGAAGTGCAGAGGTCCAGTTAGCACAGGTGTGCTTATGAACATGAGGACGCGTTCATACCTTCATCCCCAATAACCAATTACTATATTAATATCCAAGTTGATTCATATTCAACTTTAATATTCAACACGATGTCGTGCTGATCAGTATGAGGACGTCCTATTCTCAGAAATGCCTATTCACATTCTGTTTAAGATAATTAGCACACAACATTCTTTATCTTATTTCAATTGTTTCATAGGCTATTCCCTATTCATTTCACATAGAGTTATCTTCTTTTAACACACAGTACATTTCATAGTATAGCACACAGCAACTATGATCATTCAATAGCACACAGGCACAGCTTTCCATTTCACAAGTAAACATAATAGCCACACAGGCAACATAAAGTACATAAGTACTATATCACACCACTATCAATAATCCACAGAGGATAACAAATATAACCACACAGGTTATCATCCACATAGCATAGCAAATACAAACCACACAGGTTCAATCATATCAATCCTCAATCATACATATATGAATGTCATGTATGTTATGAAATGCTAATGGAAATCCATACAGGATGTACCCGGGTTTTGCCCACCATAGCACACAGCAGTGGGAATCGTCTATCGCACACAGCAGAGGAATGACATATAGCTTGAGCACACAGCTCTGAGCATATAGCTCGTAAATCTGGACCGTACACAGCTCAGTCCTCATCCACATAGGAACAATATTTCTTTTGCCACACAGGCTCATGTCACACAGACGTATGATATATGTATGAATGTAATTAATATGAATAACATTCATACTCTCATACACAACAACACTCACACATGGTACAATATCAATCCACACAGGATTATAATCGCACACAGCTCATATCATGCTTTCCATAACTCAAAACAAAGCAATAAGAAAACATATCAACAATACCACACAGGTATTCAATCCATTTCGATCAAATATAGATCATTCCATTTCCATTATCATAACTCATACAATAAGCAAATACCACAAAGGTATAACATATCATTTCAATCAAAACATACCACATAGGTATAACTACCATCAATACATTCATATTAGTCATAACATTCATTATGGTTCAACTAAGAACCTAATAACTCAGCAGAGCATTATAGGCATCTACCTTTACTTTGCTTAATCAACGTAATTTCAATTCAATTATGAATCAATTAGCAAGCGTAAGAACACTTACTTGTAAGCATAAGACACTTACCTTGAAATACGAGCAAATCTCGATAATAACACTACTCCTCAAAATCACATTTCTCGTCGTACAAATCTTCCTGTATGAAATTAATAACAAATATGGTATTACTTAACCAATTCATCATTTTTTCTACCTTTAGAATCATCAAGCCATTATTTGGAAACCATAAATCAACCATATGTTAACATTTCCAACAATTCCTTTCCAAATCCAATTTTCCTTAATTTCATCTCTAAATCATTCACAATGATTAATTCACAATGATTAATTAAACTTCCTACACTTAGTCAGAATATTTCCAGCAACATTTCAGTTCCATACATAGGAATTTAATAAGGATTTCAATTAAACATCAACCATTTGTAAACCTAAAGTAAACCTTAGGTTTATACCTCTTTTCCATCAATTTTCCACATAAACTCATCCTAACCAATCTCTAAACTCATTTCCAACCTCTCAACATCAAAATCAGCACTATTCATCAATTTCAAGCAACTAGAATAACCATTTAATAAGCCAAAAACCAACCTTAAACTTAAAATCAACTATAACACCTTACCTTCAATCTTAGAATGGATGATTTCAAAAGAAAAATCTACCAAAATGGCTTTTCTAGCTTAATCTCCCTTTCCCCTGCTGTTTCCCTTTTGCTCTGACTCTGAAATGAAGGAAAGTGAATGAAAAGGTGAAATGGTATCCCAATACTTCGAAACTTATATTTTTTTAAACAAAACACCATAATACGCGTGGTCACCAAGAGGTACGCGTGGTCGATCATGTACTACGCGTTCTCGGCTCCACATCGTGTCAATTTGTACCATAGTACGCTTGGTTGTGCTGACACTGTGTTCTTTTGTGCCACCGCTCATACTTTCGATTTTTTAGAATTTTCTGATTTTTCTTTATTTCTTTCATGTCAACCTTACGTCAACCTTGCGTATAACTTTATATAATGATATTTAAACATTTATTTGACTTCATTTTAATATGAAATTTTTTTCGGGATGTTACATGAAATGTCGTTTCCAATAAGTAGGATGTCATCGACATAAAACACAAGGAACACTACTACGCTCCCACTGAACTTATGATATACACAAGGCTCATGATCGTTCTTAGTGAGTCCAAACTCCTTAATGGATTCATCGAAATGAAAATTCCACTCCAGGATGTTTGCTTAAGTCTATAAGTGGAGCTCTTAAGCTTGCATACCTTATTAGGATATTTTGGATCGATAAATCCCTTGAGTTGTTAATGGATTTGAGTATAACTATTGGAGAGAATGTGACGACATAGTCTATACTATGAACTTGTTTAAAACCTTTCTCAACTAGCCTACCTTTAAAGATACATCCCGCCTTCTCTTTGAAAATCCATTTGCATTCAATTACCTTAGCACCTTCTGGTGGATCAATCAAGACCCAAACTTGATTATCGTACATTGATTGCATCTCAGATTTCATGACTTCTTGCCATTTTTGTAAATTAGGACTTTCCAAGGCCTCTTGTAGGAAGCAGGTTCATCATGATCAATGATCGTGATATCTTGTTCGTCAGTCACAATGAACGTGTAACTTTCGGGTTCCTGACGTATCCTACTTGATCTTTTAGGTGCTTGTGTAATGCGCTCTTGTTCCATAACTTCTTATGGATTTGAGTTCATCTCCTCACTATCCTATTCAGGAATTTTTGCATTCATGTCCTCCTGCACAACTTTAAGTTGTACACCACTCCTACTGTTTCCTTTAAGAACGAATGCTTTTTTTAGAAACACAATAGTTCGAGCAATAAACACTTTTTTGTTAGGATTATAGAAATAGTATCCTTAGTCTCTTTAGGATACCCCACAAATAAGGATTTATATGTCTTGGATGAAAGCTTATCCAATCTTAACCTCTTAACTTGCATTTCACATTCCTAGATCCTTAGAAAAAGACAAGTTTGGTTTTTGACCACTCTATATCTCATATGGTGTCTTTTTGGCTACTTTAGTAGGAGACCTATTCAGCAAAAAATCTGCAATCTCTAGGGCATAACCGAAAATGATATTGGAAGACCAGTTTTACTCATCATTGACCTAACCATGTCGAACAAGGTTTGGTTCCTCCTCTCAGACACACCGTTCCACTGAAGTGTTCCCAGAGGTGTGAGTTGCTGTACTATACCATAACTTCGTAGATATTGGTCAAACTCTAGGACCATATACTCGCCACCTTGATCAGATCGAATAGCTTTGATATGTCTACCTAATTGGTTTTCTAATTCATTCTTAAAATCATTAAAACTCTCAAAGCTTTCTGATTTATGCTTCATTAGATAGATATAGCCATACCGACAAAAATCATCAATGAGCGTGATGAAGTAGCTATAACCACCTCTGACTTGTGTACTTAATGGTCCACGTACATCGGAATGTATTTGATCCAACAGTCCACTAGATCTCTCTCCATTCTTTTTGAAAGGATTCTTTATCATTTTTCTGCGAATGCAAGATTCACAAGGGTCTAATGATTTTCATCAGAAGTAAGTAAGATTAATTTCATCAGATTTAGCTTTCTTATTTTCTATGTTATAAACATCCTGACAACTTGACAAGTCCAGGACATATAAACCGTTAATAAGGACTCAACTTCCATAATAGATGTTTCCATGATGATTACTCATATTGTTATTTCCAATAACAAAAGTAAAACCGTCATTGTCCAAGGCTAAAACTGAAACAATGCTCCTACTCATTGAAGGTACATAGTAACAATCCTTTAGCTTTATTTGTAGCCACGAAGGCATACATAAAGTATAGTCTCTGATCTCTATGGCAGCCACTCTTGCGCCATTTTTGACTTGGAAATCAACCTCTCCCTGTAAAAGCACTCTCCTATTTCGTAGTCCTTTTATATTGTAACAAATGTGAGACCCACATTCGGTATACAATACCCATGATGTCAAAATAGAGAGATTTACTTCTATAACGTAGACTTTTATAACGTAGATCTTTGAAGAAGATGTTCTAGCAACATCCTTCTTCCCTCCCAATAATATTGGACAGTTTCTCTTCCAATGCCCACTTATTTGGCAATGTTAGAAAATGTCCAAATGAACAGGCTGAAAAACCATCCTAGGCTTTTGTTGAGGTAAGACCTCCAACATGGGCTTATGGACTTTCTTGGTTTTTCCTTCTTTGCCTTTCCATGAAGTGGATTGGAAAACCTCCCTAGTCCATTGTTGAGGTCCCACCTCCAACTTATGCTTTGGGTTTAAATAATCCACTCAACAATAGATTAATATCTTTTTAAATAATCCACTTGTTAATGATGCATTTTGTGGGACCGAGATCCACTTTTTGCTTTGTCAAAGACTAGGCTACTTAGGTATGAATCCATCCAATCATTTTCCCCAAAATGTTTCTCAGTTTCTAATGGGACAAGCACTTTTGTATCGGGGCACTTTCCATTAATTGCCTAGGCCCGACACATCATCACAGACCCATGTTAAGTCCAAACCTACAATTAACGTGCTAACCATTACATTAATCTACCCCCACTCTCGCATGGCGGCATAGATAGCATTGATCCTAGTCCCATCTCACAAAGAAAATCTAACGTTTCCAACTTTGGCATGACCCAAGCTTCGATGTTCGATGCCTTGATGGGTTGTTAATTTAGGAAGGCAATTTCCTTGACTATCTATTTTCAGAATTAAGTTTGTTTGATTCGACAGCTTAGCATGGCAAAAGCGGATTCGACATTTGATAAGAGTTCGCAAACATTCATCGACGTATGGCATTCAAAATTCTAAGTGCAGAAATGTAAACGTGCAATCATGGGCCAATAAACCTAAAACTAGCCCTATACTATTACATAGTATAGTCTTCTGGCTTCAATTCCATCTTTAATGGGCTTTCCATATTTCATTCTTTGGCCTCCACGTCTAGACTCCTTTTCTTCAGGGTTGGGTCTCCTTTTCTATACTAAGTCTATCCTAAACCTAGTCTAAGAAAATAAGCTCAACAGGCCTTTACAAACCCAAATAAATAAATAAGCTCATAAGTGCTTTACAACCCAAATAAAACAAGCCCATGAATGCACCATGCAATCCACTCATCACATACACGTTCATTAAATCTTTCTAAAAAGCACCTAGTTTAGGAATTTAATAATTTTAATGACAAAATTAATTATGAACAGTAAATCCTAATCATAAATAACGTGTTCTACAGTACATGAACAGTCCCAAATTTCATAAAATTGATTTTCGGCATAATTGATCTAAAACTATGTCCAAATAGTCATTAAGCATCCAATTAGGGTTAAGAACTGACTTAGAACTGTAGGTTTTTATCCTAATTAATGTAAAAGATGCCTAGTCACTTGTTAGTATAATTAGATTTTTAGAAAGCCGACGTTTTAACCAAAAACTTGTTACCGATTGACTAAAACATACATTAAGTGATTAAATGACCGCTTTGATACCACTGTTGTGTTGCCTACGTGAATTATAGGCATTGGCATTGGAATAAAACATTAAAAACACGCAAGAAAAAGACAAGGATTGACATAAAATCAACTAAAAACATGCCACATGCAATCGGTTTACAACTTGTTGATATAAAGATTCAATCTTTATGTAAAAGAACATACTTTTGCAACTTTCTTGCTTGGCCTAATGGTTTAGGGCAATCACCAAGTATCTACCACTTCGGAATACACTGAAGTGACCTTTTGACTCCAAGAATGAATCCCAAACGTGATTCCACTACAGCAATAACACACGGATTAGTCAGAAACATGTACTAGCACTATAGTATTAACGATTCACCTGTTTAGTCAAAATCGGATGAGATTTCTTATGAGGAATGAGGTGCACGTTGATCACCACCAGTGATCAGCCCTAAATCTCACTTCTCTCGTCTAAGAAAAACCCTAAACACTCTTGTGTTTTGGTGGAACCTCATGGCTTTAAGTGGTGTTTTCAAGGGACGTATGTTTCTCTCTCCTGTGTAGAGAATTAGGGTTAAGTGGTCCTTTTAAAGACTAGTGATTTGGATAATTAAAACTCTTAGCAATCCTAATCCCTTTAGGACTTGGTAAGTCTTTAATTCAAATTCAAATCTCTTTAAAAATCAACCACTTGGCAGTAACCCTCATTGTGGATAATTAAAAGAATTTATCCTTTAACTTATCATACAATAATGTTGTCTTAATTAAAGGCAAGGTTCTTAAATTTTCTCTTTTTTATTTATTACATATTTTCCACTTAAGACATCATATTTAATAAATAATCTATCTTAAAATCATGTAGGAAATATAATTTCTCATCCATATTAGGCTCAATTACCAAAATTGGCCCAAATGCCCAATCTAGCCCAATAGCCAGATTTTGACCCAAGGTGAAAAATTGAAAATATCCTTTAGGTTTTCTGACATCCATGTGCGATATGTACGACTATTTAATAAAGGTAATGAGTTTAATAACTCATAAATCATAGGTGGTCTCTAGTAAGACACTATGATCATCCTAAATTAAATAGTTAACGAGCAGTGTCAACAGCGCTACAAAAATTCAAATAAATCCCTTGACCTTTGATATCTTGATTAGCATAAGGCATATTGCTAACACCCTTATTTTGCGCCTAATCACTTTTATTGATCTCCATGAAAAAATTGATAAGTTCAAATAAATAACTTAATCTTTTCATTCGGGTGCGGCCACACTCTTCTCAATCTTGTCTATCAAGCAGCCAGTGATATCATCTCTCATAGAGAGGTGAATCCCTTCACTTCACTGCTGCTTTTACTTATGCTTCGTAGCTTACCCAATCATACCCATACTTGTCAACCTTTTGTGGCCACGTTAGGTGTATGTTAAAGTATACTAAAATCACAACAAGAGACCTAATGATTTTCAGTACAAGGATAATATTTGACATTGCAAATAGTGATCGCTCTCCAAGTATAATGCTCTACATTATACCTATGCACTTTGTTAGATATCTCGAATATCTATGAATCGTAGAACATGATCATCTACAAAGTACATGCTAGTCTTCATTCTTTTCAATTCCCATAGAAACAAATGACTATGGACATTTAGAATGTTAATCTCAAAACTTCCAGGTTCTACTATCGAGGTCCTCAACCTTGATACCTCAAGTGCTTAATTAACATTCTTGATATTTTATCAAACACATACCACAGGTCAATACATGATATGATAAAATAATGTCTCATAGTTTTATTAATCAAATTATAAAAGTTACAAACAATGAATTGGGCTAGGGCTTACACTAACAACAAAATACTCCAAGATGACCTTCATG
>CANYCX014458305.1:0-11410 GCA_948193385.1 Breynia disticha f. nivosa | reverse complement strand
AATGATACTGAATGAGATATATAATACTGTAAGAGATTATGTTTTCGTACTTGAACTTAAGGTTGGGAATTCGGTCGGTTTGATTCAAACCAAATAGAAATATCAATAAACTGAACAAACCGAAATGTTTGTGTAATTTGAGAAATTGAACCGAATTTTAGTGGTTATTTTGTTTGATTCGCTTGGTCCGTTCAGTTTAACTGAAACATTTTTTGTTTATTTTGTAAATTTCTTTTATTTATTTTAAAGTGTTTAGTTGTCTTTTTTATTTAATTGCAACAAACCCATTATATTTTACATCTAGATTAATATTGAACTAAAATTTAAATAAAAATCTCAATTAATACAAAACAAATAAATTAACATATTTAAAATATATTTTTCAATATTTAAAAAAAATTCAGTTTGGTCGGTCTATTCGTTTTCAAAAATCAAAAGTGAAACCAAACCGATTAAACCAAACAAACCAACTAATAATACTGAATAAATCAAATAAACAAAATAAACCGAACTAAAAAATCAAATTCATTTCAATTTGATTTGGTTCGTTAGTTCAGTTTATGTCCATCCCTAATTGAACTGGTGTCCACAATCTTTAAAGCTTACCATGTGATATTAAATGTTGAGAAGCATGTCGAATCTCCTTTGAGGGATGGGCTTGAGTAAAGTGCACTTAATCTATGATCAGGAAACTATGAAAATTCTTCTAAAGAGTAGGGTTAAATCTTACTTTGCAACCAGGAAAGGAATAGTTATTGTGATTATTGCCAAAAGAATAAAGATACTCGAGAAAATTATTTTCAATTTCATGAAGAACCGGATTGGTATAAGCAACAAATGAAAAGTAAAATAGCAAATGATAAGAGGAAATTTGTTTCTAATCACTTTACAAATATTGTGATCATTGACACTCTTGATAGTCTCATTGACAACTTTGAGTTAGGTGCAAATAAGGAGAATCTTGGCTGGAAAAAACAGATATGAGACCTTTGATCAAACAAGAAGTTGCTCACTGCTTATAGAACGAGAAGCTAAAAGCTATTTCATGTGGGGTGGATAAATAGAGGGTACACTTTGTTGATCAAAATTTTGTTGTTGGCCATGAGTTTGCAAGTATGATTTCTAACTTTGATTCTGATTCAATAGATGTTTCTATGTTTGGACATAACTAGATATTGGATATTGGTGCTACGGCCACATATGTAGCAATAAACTATTGTTCTTAAACATATGCAATATGACTAAACCCATTTAGTTATACTTATCTGACGAGTCTATGTACCTTATCCACCAAGCTGGAAATATTAAGCTTACACCCTACATAACACTACATAATGTTTTATTCACACCAACCCAACACCTTATATCTGATTTCAAATTGACCAAACAAAATATCATAAAAGTCACATTCTCATCTAATGATTGTCAATTGCAAGACCTACAAACTGGTAAAATATTGGACGGAGGAAAACCATGTGAAAACCTTTATGTTTTTACAGATACTACACACTTGTTCAATCAAATGACAATACTGAGAGTACCTTCTCCACACCTAATACCTCAAAAATTTGTTTTACTCTCTCTGGTACAATCTTCTTGGACACTTGTCTAATGATGTACTAAAACTCATACATAAAACAGATCAGTTGTTTGACACTGCCTTTTTTGATGATTATGTTTTAGCTAAACAATCACAATTGATGTCCTTATCAGTAATTATGTTTCTCTTAAACCTTTTCGATTGATATATATTGATGTGTGGACACCTTATAGAACTACTACCATATCTAGCTCAAAATACATTTTAACAATTGTGAATGATTATAGTCAGTTTTTATGGACTTATCCACTCAAATTAAAAGACCAAGTATTTCCCACCATTCAAAAATTTGTCCTCTTCATTCATAATAAATTTTCTTACACAATAAAATTAGTGAACAATGATTATGGTACTAAACTTACAAGCCATAGTTGTCAAGATTTTTTTACTGCTTTTGACATTTTCTATCGAATATCTTGCATCCATACACTGTGACAAAATAGGGCAATGAAACAAAACATCTTAAATTTTCCCTATACAAGTTAATTAATAGTCAAGATAACAGTGGAATGAAATTTGATAAATTTCATACAAAAATTTCTAGAGAAAATGCAAACTTTTAGGTCAAATAGTTTGTTGCATGGCTTGACCAAGCCGTTCACTAGACAATGCAAAGCTTAGGAAGTACATAAAAATGTAGTCAGAAGTTTGCATCACACAAGCTATACAAATCGTTTATCATAGGCTCAAAACCCTTCCATTATACCAAAAACTCATTTCCCACCATTTTTTGCACTAAAAACACTAAAACCCCAAATCAAAGAGTACATAAACACCTCAGAAACACTAACTCAAGGTAAGGGTTCTAACTTTTAAAAAGTTTGATTTAAGCAAAAGAGGATATGGATTTATATGATTTAGAGTGAACTCTAGGTAGGTGGATGAGTGTAGAGTTATGGAGAGACAATGGGTTTAAGGATTTCTTGAATGTAGAGAAAAAAAATTAGGGTTTTTATGATGAAATGTGGAATAGAGGAGAGGAATTATGTAGAGGAAAATATGAGAGAGAATGAGTTATGTTGGAATGAGTGGGTAAACTTAGAAAGAGGAAAACTTTGAATGGTATTGAGAAGACTGATGAAAATTGGGTTGTGTTGGTAGGCTAGGAAGTAAAGGAAAAACTTTAAAAAGGAACTAAATATGTTTGAGATTTAAAAACTAATTAATTAAAAGAAAAAAGTTAGGATAACAAAAGGAATGAACGTTATACTAAAAGATGTAATGAAATGGTTTTTGTTATCAAGGGTTTTTCATAAAAGTTATAGTCATTAGGAGCCAAAAGCGAGGAGGAGTTAACGCAATTTTTGGGGAGGCACACATAGCTCGGACTTGCGAGGTGAGTGGCTACCCAACACTTACTTACCTTTAGTTGCCTTTGCATGGTTAACAATATGTGGCGATAATTGCGTGTTATGTATATGCATGATGCTGAGATGTGCACTTGAGTGTGCTTGATGCGTCCTAAAGCTAACTGACACGGTTTTCGCAAGTGCACAGTCAAGTAATATAGGGGAGTAAAGAACTCAACCCAAAATATCGTACCCTAGGGATAGTTTGATACTAAAAATCGTGCGCGTCCTAATCGTTTGACAGAATGTCCAGTCTAACAAAATTGATTGATTTTAATCCTAAACTAATTCGCATAATTGTAAAGTGCAGAAAATTAACCTAAACTAAATGGCAAGAAACATAAAAACAATTGCAGAAATGTAAATCAACAAGAAATTAACATTACATTAAAATGTAAATGTGTAGGAATGTAACAAACATCAATTAAACATAAACTCAGCAATAAAAACATAAAACCCAATCTAAAACTACTAAAAAAAGTCAGTGAAACAACATCAAAGCAAGAAATCAAACAGTAAATTGCAAGAATTCATAAAAACATTAACAGAAATGTAAAGGCAGCATCTAAAAGTAGCTGGAATGAAAAACCCAAAGCAATAACCTCTAACAAACATAAATCGACATCAGAAATCTAAACAATAGTAATTGAAAACGTAGAAATGTAGAGAGCTTGGACAGAAACGTAAATTATATGAGAAATGTAAAAGAAATGTAAAACAAGGCAAGAAAAGTAATAGATTGTAAGGAAATGTAAAGGATGCTGAAATGTAAATCCTAAAACTATGCTACAGATGCTACAGGTCATCTAACATCCGACCATTTGAAAGTTGAGACCCTCATACCTTTTTAACACGCAAAACCTTCTGTTTCATTCCCGACCCGCTCGTGCTGTAATGGCATGAGTCGTGCATCGCATCTAAATCCAAATGGCATGAGTAGGCCACGATTCGTGCCATTTTCACTTATAGCACGAGATCGTTCTCATATTCTGGGAACAGCACGACCCGTGTTCAAATTCTAGGTAAAACACGATCATTTGGGGTCGTGGTTGTAAATTGAGATGAGCATGACTGATGCATATCATCAGCACGTTGTGCTCATCCTCTTTAAGCTCAAATGTCTCTCTAATCCATTGTATCCTACCTGCTGATCAGTCTCAAATCATAGGCAATATTAACTATCATATAAAAAGTCAAAATCTGGTGAAAATAGACGATAATCAATGAAAGTGTGACTATCCTGCATGTAAATCACATTGTAAACTAAAAATGAATTTTCTAATTGATAATAGTTTAAAATGCGATTTTTAGGAGAAATTAAAAACAAATGCGCGCTTAGTACTCAAATAAAATATGAGAAATGTACTCATATTACGCATGCATCAGTGCTAAATTATGTAAAATTTTGTGTGTGGTTTTCAAGTATATGGTAAAAAATAAAGTGACATGAAGTATTGTGTTTGAAAGGATCATTTTGTTTCATTTGGTAGTATCATTGAGGAACGTGAAATTATTGTGAAAATGTGGAAATTGTTGAAAATAGTTATATGGATTCGTATCATTACATTCTTCATGCATCTTATGTATTTGTGAGCTTAAGGCTTAATGACAAAAAAAAGAGCTTAAGGCTCAAATAAAAATGGAGCTTAAGGGTTAATGAGAAAAAAGGCTTGAGGCTCAAATAAAAATAGAGCATAAGACTCAACAAGATAAAAAAAAGGAGCTTAAGGCTCAAATAAAAATGGATATCAAGGCTTAATGAGAAAAAAAAGGAGTTTAAAGCTCAAATAAAAAATGGAGCTTAAGGCTCAATAAGAAAAAAAAAGGGTGAGTATAGGAATTAAATAAAAATGGAGTTTAAACTTAATAGGGTAAAGGAATGTAATGCCTATAGATGATCGTTAGAGGAGCTTAAGGTTCATAGGATGGAGCTTAAGGCTCAAATGACAATTGGAGCTTAAGTGTGAATCTCTTTTTTGAAAACATAATTTCTGATTATTATATTCTTTATCAAAAAATACACGTAATTAATTAAAATTGAGGAGAGGGAAAGTGAATATCTTTAACATAAAACCTCGGCCCATTTTTATAAATGATATAAAAACATTTACATATAAGTAATTAATTAATTTCATAATCAAATAAGTATGCTCACATGAGCATTCACATGCTTTAATACATATATCATACAATACATGTTCATCATCAACCAAACATCAACCTTAATTCAATGTCATCAAAGAAGCATACTTAACACATTATTAAGGTATAACACTATCATTTAATAACCAATTCATGCTCATAACATCCAAACCACATTAAAATCAACACATATCAATTAAATGTTCTTAAGAACAAACATTTATAAGCTTGAATATCAACAATCAAACAAGCAAACCATTGTTCATAATCATTCAATATGTTCCTAAGAACAAATTTCCATTCAAATCACACGCTTATAACTCAAACTTAATTCCATTTATTGAATTATTGTAATTAGTATGCGTAAGACACTTACCTCGGCTAAAACAAGCAAACTTACACTAACGACACCGACTAAACTCAATCCATTCGTCGTACAGATTCCCCTGTACGAATTAATCACATAAACAATGTTAACTAATATTACTTACATTGATTCTAACTTAAAATCATAAATCCTTCTTTTGGAATACCAATTTTGCTCTTCTTAGTAGCCTTTTTCATGATAAACCCTTACTAACTTCCACAATCTTATGATTAACATACTCTTATCCTTATTTATGAGTTATTTTAATTTCAAGAACATCAACTATTCTCTTTTCCACTTCCAATTCAGTTTAACATCTATCAAACACCAACTAAATCCTCATCAATTCAAAACTTCATGAGAATTAACAAAACTATCAAATTTCACTTACCTTGTTGTTCTTAATGATGAATTTGCAAGAAATTGAGTGTTTCTCCTTCTCAAATGATACTTTTTCAACATGTTTGGGTTGTTTTTCGAAGAGGTTAAGGTTTTGGCTTTGGTTGGAATTAAGAATCGAATAAAACAGTGACAATATTTATGTGAACCAGCCCAGCATGCTCTGGAGCACGGCCCGTGCCCAGGTCGTGTTGGCCAATTTTTCATGATTTTCTGATTTTCTGAAATTGCATAATTTTTGGAATTTACATATGAGCACGAGGTCGTGCTTATGGTGGCACGTGGTCGTGATGCAAGTCTATTTTGTGCATTTCTTTGAATTTTCATCCTATTCGATTACGTTTTATTCCATTTCTGGTATATTTTTATTCTAAGAAATTTCGGGACATTACATTAAGGCTCAATAAAAAAAGGAACTTAAGGCCCAAAGAGATAAATGTCCATGGACTTGATTATTTTGTCCAGGGTGTACAGTTTAAAGAGAAAGAGTTTCATTGTTAGTAAGTCCCATTTTCATTGTCATATTAAATATGCATCATCTAATACAAGTTTTATTTGGATTGTGTTGGAATTTTTATGGAAGTTCCTCTTATGTTATTGGCATTGTTTGCTCATCTTTAGTCGATAATTAAAACGTTCCTACTTTTAGTACGTATTTAATAATGTAATTAAACTTTTTCATATATTTAACCATATTAATGTAGAAGCATTTTACAAATGTCTGGCTATAGAAAGAGGAAGTGCTGAGGAGCTGCAGCTGACCCACTTGCTAGATTATCTTCTATCTGTTCCTGAAATAAAAACCGTAGTTGTGTTACTACTACAATCATGTGTCCTTGTTTCCTTCATTCATCCCTTATGATTATATACGTAAGGATACGTATATATTATTATTTGTATGTTTCTCTGTATTCTTTACTTATTATCTTATGCACCATATGAATGTGTGAACATTTGAACTATACTGTGCTATACTTATCAACATCTGAACATGTGAACTAGCGAGCATGTGAATTGTACTATACTTCCGTCTCCATTTATCTTCCATCTCTGTTTATACTTCCATCTCTGATATTCTTCCGTCTCTTATCGCCACCATAATCACCACCATCACCTATCACTTCCTCTAACTGTGTTACTACTACAATCATGTGTCCTTGTCTATGTACTCGTGTGCTTTCGTGTGACTGTGATTCATCTGACTGTGTTATCATGTGTTTTCTGTGATCATTACATATTTTCTTCTATCATTTGCGTGTGTTCATTCACGTGATTATGATATAGTGATCAAGTCACAGTGTGATTCATTATATGACTATGAAATCATATGTCTGTGTTCATTCACGTGTTCTTTATCAATTAATCGTATTTATGGAAATACGATTATCTGTGAATTATCTGTATATTTTCATCTTTGTAACTAAATTAGATATCTGTATTTTCTTTGGATTTCATCCTAGGGTTTCATCTATCAAATATAACCCTAAAGCATATAGAACATACATAACAATCAAACATATAAATTAAACTTATAAATAAATCATCTACCATCAATAACCACACACTAGCAATTCTAAGCATTCATATGACTTAATGTGAAACTAAGTCTGGATTACTCACCCGTTTATACGGGTAATTTGTATAAAATCCTTCCCTAATACCGAGTCTGCTCCAATCGTTGGTCTCTTATGCTAAATATCTCTTTCTCTCTCTCAAACCCTAACTCTCTCTCTTTCCTCGCTCTCTGCTCTCTTTTCCTTTCTTGGCTCTTCTGAGCCTTCACCTGCTTCCTTTCCCTTTTTATAGACGAGGAAAGGAAGCCTCATCATCTTTCTTTGCTTCCAAGTCACGCCAGCTCCTGTTTTATCCCTAACTATACGTGGTCACTATAAACTACATGTGGTCATACATTGACTACGCGAGGTTGCTCTCACAACGCGTTTGTTTGCACCCAACTACACGTTGTCAACCTTTGAGTAGTTGTCGTTGCCATAATGCGTTCTTCTCTCTCACAGCGTGTACTTGACTGATTTTCTGGCTCATTTTTTCTTCTATACATACCTATATCAACTAATTGTCAACATATAATCAACTCCTCATTTTTCACATTAATGGTTATATTTAATCAATCATTTTCTTATTTACTACTCATAGAGCTTAAGGATGAGGATGTTACATAAATGCTGTAAATTATAATTTTTATGTTAAAATGGTTGACTAAACTTGTTGACATGATCAGGTGATGTTAGTATGAATTGCTGGAGACTTATGTTGAGTATGTAATGTTGGTTAATTGATTTTTTTTTTGCATTTTTTCAGAATAGAATTATTTGTGGGGACTAGTGGGGACATTTATTTAATGAATGAATAGAAAGATATGTGATTTTCTTAAAATGATTGAAATCTTGCTTGAATAATGCATTGAATGACATGAGAATATGTATGTTTAATGTAAAACTGAAATGAATGTGTTGATTGGAGATATGATTAGTAGTGTGAATTATTGAATTGTTATATAATGTGGTAAATGTGTGTCTTGAAGAGCTTATTGTACGTTGTTGAATAGATATGTGATTGGAATGTGATTGATATTGCGTGTTTTGGATTGGAATTTGATGTCTTAGGAGGTTCCCAATTCACTACGTACCTCTATAACTGTCTTAGGAGGTTCCCAATTCACTACTGCTTCAATCTTTTTTAGATCTATTGATATTCGCTGTCCAGATATCTAGTGTCCCAAGAAAACTATATTATCCAACCAAAACTCACATTTGCTCAGTTTATACAATTGCTTTTCTCATAATATTTGTAATATTGTTCACAAATATTCATTGTGTTTTTCGGTATTCCTAAAATAAATCAGTATATCATCTATGAAGACTATCACAAACTGATCGAGGAAGGACTGAAATATATTGCTTATCAGTGCCATAAATGCTACTGGAGCATTAGTTAAACCAAATGGCCTAACTAAAAACTCGTAATTACCGTACTGGGTTCGAAAAGCAATCTTTGGAATATCTCTCTGTGCTATCTTAAATTAATGATACCCGAATCTTAGGTCAATCTTTGAAAACGTTGTGGCACCTTGCAGTTGGTCAAGTAGATCATCTATACGAAGTAAGGGATATTTGTTTTTCAGTGTTACTTGATTCAATTTTCTACAATCTCTACATAATCATAGCGTTCCATCTTTTTTAACAAATAATAGAGGTTCTCCCCAAGGTTAAACACTCAGTTGAATGAATCCCTTATCAAGTAACTGTTTCTTCAACTCCTGTAATTCAGATAGTGCCATTCTGTACGACTGTATGGATATGGGTATCGTACTAGAAATCAACTCAATAGTAAACTTCGTCTCTCTATCAGGAGGTAATCCTGAGAGGTCCTCTGAAAATACGTCAGGAAACTGATCTACTATTGACATTCTTTTAACATTTTCATACATTCTTGTTTTATCAACTATATGAGCCAAGTAAACTTCACATCCCTCTCGGATCAACTTAAAGGCTTGAATAGCTGATATTAGACAACTAGGAACAATCTTTCTGTTTCTGCAAAATATGACTTTATTATGTTCTTTAGGTTGAACTATTACTTTTTTTGTATGACAGTCCACTTTAGCTTAATGATGAGATAACCAATCCATACCTAACATCAAATCAAACTCTGTCAAATCTAGTAATATCAAATCAACTTTAAATTCTGTGTTTTGTATCTCTACTGTAGAATTTCTATATATTGTATGTACCCAAATCATTTCGCCTAAAGGAGTATGGACTCCTAGGCTCTAGGTCAATGTCACTGGTTTCACTTTTATCACATGTATTATTCTAGGAGTAATAAATGAATGTGTAGAACCAAGATCTATCAATATGTAGGCAGAAACACCAAATAAAAGTAACTCACCTGTGATAACCTCAGGGCCGTCTGCTGCCTCCTATCAAGACATCGCAAAAACTTTAGCGTGTCCCTAGGTCTGGGTACCAGAGGCTCCTCTACCTCGACTAGACACTGAAGTAGAAGCAGCTCCTCTAACCTGTCCTTGAGTACCACTAGTCGTAACCATTGGATCACTACTATGAACAACTAATTGTGTTTGAAATAAATCTCTCGTTATATCTACTCTAACTCCTCTCTTAGGGAAAACTCTCACAAAATGTCCCTACTAACCACAGACATAATAAAATACTGTCATCGTCCAAATCCTCTACCGCGATAAGCTTGATAGGAAAATGGTTGTAATTGGCTTGTAGTAAATCCTCAAAAATGGGTAAACTCAGTCCTCTTTCTCGGTCTACTAGACTCTCCAGGAATTGCTACCATCTTCTATTTACCTTTTTTCTCTTCATCATCATCTTTAACTTTAAGAAGTTCTTTAACCCTCAAAAATGGAAATCTTCTTATTTAAACCAAATTCAAAAAACCTAAATTTATCCTTGTCGGTAGAAATATAACTCGTAAAGAAATGTGATAGGTGGGTAAACTGTAACTCGTACTCGGCTACAGTCATCTTCCCCTGCTTCTTTTCGCATGACAATATACTTCCGGTAAATACTTCTTTATGAACTCCTGTGAAAAATCCTCCATGTTATAACTCGTGGAAACTCCAAAGAATGGGGAACTGTCTTCCACCATTCATAAGCATCACCCTGTAATAATGATACAACAAACTCTAACATGTCTACAACTATAGCATGCAACATATCAAAGACTTTAATAATCTGATCCATTCACTTGTTTGCCAACTGTGGGTCTATGTGTGACACCCAAATTTAATCACCATCTTATGTTAATATCTTGTTTTTTGTAAGATGATAATCAAATCCATACATCATATTGTTTTAATATAATAAAATAGAAGTAAATTTTTAAAACCGAAAGATAAATACATTCATTAAAGAAAATGTATCTGTACAATGTTTCGAGAAGGACAGTTTTTCAAAAGTATACCCATGTACAAAATGTTTTGGTTAGAAGAGAAAAGAAATTGATTCGACCCCATTTCACTTATAACCATACATAAAATAAATGCACTATTTTAAAATACATAAGTCTTCGTACACAACCCACCTTGGCTTCTCGAACTCTGAAGTCGGAGTCAAACAAAATCTACCCCTCTTGTACCAAAATAGATCCCCTCAAGTCCCTGTCCATACGACAGACATAAAATGCAATGAGTTTCAACACTCAATAAGCAGCATTTACCAAATGGACAACTTCCTTGGCATTTACAAATTTATCTATAATTCGTGTGACTTATGCCATATCAATTTATCTTTGCATTTTGTATACACATTATCAATTTCACAAGCAAACAATTATCCAATTTCGTTTAAGCACTTTATACATCAATATCATTAACCATTTACAAGTTCAACATTTCATTTAAACACCAATTGTGCTGAAAACTGTTATACTAAATATTATACATATTTAGTATTTAAATTATGTTTTGATAATGTTTGAATTTATATTTGAATTGATAAATATGTTAAGGTATAATAAATAGATTGCTAAATAAATTTATATGATTTTTTTACTATTGAGTGA
>CANYCX014455399.1:0-10142 GCA_948193385.1 Breynia disticha f. nivosa | reverse complement strand
TTTTTGTTGAGTTTGATGCTCTCTTGGTGGTTAATGACCTTAAGGGGAGGGAGTGGATCGAACCTATTCTGGCTCTTGTATCAGAGAATGTAGAGATATTGCTTCGAGGTTTGAGGGCTTAGTGTTTGGTTATGTGCATCGGTCGACTAATATGGTTGCCCATGAACTGGCTCGAACCTCCCGCTCGACCTTTATGTCTTGTGAGTGGGGTAGGAATGGTCCGACTTTCTTATTGTATCTTGATGACCATGATATTGAGTAATAGACCAATCTTTTCCAGCTCAAAAAAAAAAGATGATGGACCACCCAATAAAATGATTTAGTCTATTGGTAGATCAGTCTAACTTAAAACTTTAAAATTATGAGATCGATGTTCACCTAAGTGAAATTGAGGTTGAGGTTAAGACAAAACATATAAACCTCTATATGAAATTCTTATAAACAAAAATAAGGACCAGCATAAAAAATAATATAATTTAATATAGTGATGATTTTCATTCAATATGCCTTAGGGATTGAGAAAAGGTATATTTTAGATTGAATTGTTTTTTTTTGTTTTAAAAAAGTTATCATTTTTTATTATTATAAACATTAAAAAAATAAATTATTATTAATTTATCTTTAATTAATTATATTAAAAATAATATATTTAAAATATAATTATATTAAAATTAAACAAAATATTAAAATAGACAATATTTTATAAAATTTATATTATAAATTAATAAACAATAATTATTTTTAAATATTTAAAATATTATTTTATAACAATTTTTTTAAAACAAAGGGAGATAAACAATAGATAGCCTACCTTAATAATTAAGGTCTGGAAATATTATAGAAAAAAAAATGGCCAGAACGGTATTTTGAAACACTGCAAAATCTCGTGAACTTTGTGATTAGAAACTAACTGCCAAATTAGTAAAATTTCTGTTAGAACACAAAAAAAATCAATCAAATTATCTTCAGTAATCGTAACTCATCACCCATAACCGTTGGTTTACACATTGATAGGTAAAGCACTCAACAAATACACTATCGTTCCAATATTAGAATTACGTAAAGAATTGAGATCGTACAACACTACAAAGCATCCATTTCCTACAATATTTCTAAACAACAATCTCTCTCTCTCTCTTCCCAGTTGTCAGAAAGAGGAAAAGTCTAAGCATGGTATCATTCTCCTCCAGCATTAGATCCATAAGGAAAAAAAAAACATAATAGTTTCTGCTGGAAAAAATAATAAATAATGCACTGCACGGTCACAAACTGGAATGCGGAAACCTGCAAAAGCTTGCTGAAGTGGAACAATGAACAATTCACAGTTTGTAAGAGCCATCCTAAAGAGTCGTATACTGAAAACTGCGTGCCCCTGGTTTTAATCATCCTCGAACCACCAACTGCTGTTACATACCTACAACCGTATACAATTCCTAGTTACATCTAGTTTTACAACTGGGGCAGTTGGCCAGAGGTTTCCCTAGATTGTTCATGGATTTCCTCAGCCCTCCTTTTCTTGTCACATCTTTCCTCCTCACCAAACCAGAAGCTAATACGTCCAACACTGTTTGAATCTGCGCCTGAATCTAAGGGCTTCTTTGCAGTTCCTATATGAAATTTAACAGCGGATCTTTGGTTTAACAGAACCCTTTCCTGTGCATCCTCAGAATTGGATGGTTTATTTTTTATTGCTTCAACAGCCGGTGCATATTTATCAAGAACTGACACATGGTTACCTATAACATTCGTTTGCTCAACAAAATTTCTTACAACTTCGTTTGCCAGTTGAGCTGGAGGAACAACATATGACACTTCCTTCTCTCCAGACTGCAGAGGAGTAGCAAGATACGGATTATTTCCAAACAATCCTTTTTCCCTATTTCCATCAACACCGGTAAAAACGGTTTTCCTTTCAGATCCATCACAAGTCCGCTGCGGTGGCAAGTTCGGTGATGGCCTATTGGTCGCCGTATTCTGCTTTGTTAAGTCGGCCTTGTCCTCAAATGATCCATCAAGTCTCACAGGAAACTGACCGTATGTCTCAAAATCCGGAAATTTTGGAAGCCAAGCAGGAATGTGATCCTCGGGGGGTTCCTCATCAACTTGCAAAAAACTTGGCGTTAGCTTCCTCTCTCTAACAACGGGGAAACGAGGAATCAAATACGCAAACGGATTGCTCTCTGCTCCACCAACATGGTGAGTAATTTCCCTAACTATACCAGAACTTGCAAGACAATGATCAACATCAGAAGCACCAGCAAACCCCTGCCCTGAACTCAAATCTTCTAAACCTTGTAAAACATCAAAAACATTACTCTCTGTTCTACCAGCTACGTTGGCATAAAACTGAGAGGTCTTTCCTATAATACAAATGTATTGCACAGCGATATGAGAAAGCTTTTCAAGAGCGGACTGTTGAAACGCCTGAAACCCCACACTCTCACATATTTGCGAGACAGCAATTTTTGCAATCGCTCTTGCAAATTCATCACCACTACCACTCCCTCTGAACTTCCTCTCCGCTTGTTGTATCTGTTGTTCATGAACTTTTCCACTCTCCCCTCCTCCATGGTTCATATTCGACACGTCATGTCACTTCACTTCAGACAACACATTCGAAAATATCAATCTCTCAAACACCTTGTCGTGTTACCGCATTGAATACCTAAACAGAACATACGGATCCAACCAATTAAACTAAAATTCAAAGCCTTAAAATTCAGCCAACACAAGCCCACTTCAACTTACTAAAAAACACTTCAAAAATCTCATCCTCATTTCTCATTTCTCAACAATATCTTCACAGCCCAGAATTACACCAGAATAAAAACTCCTATTTCAACTCGTTTTGCAACTAAAACCATACAAAACAAGCTTCAAATATCTACAGAACTAAAATATATAGACTTAACAAAACCCTAAAGCACAAAAACTTTAAAACTCACTGTTCCAATTCAATAACTGTAGAGCACGAATCTTGAAGGGAAGTAACAATTCAAGAACAGAGTTTATAAAGCTAAGTTATTAGCAAGTGCCTAACAGATCGGAAAAAGAAGCGAAAGACAATTAGACATAGAGAGATGAGAACTTTATGTTTGGGGTTTGATTTGGAGCACATTAATAAACGGGTTCTTTAAAGATTTAAAGAGAGAAAGAGCAGAGAGCTAGATTAATGGAGTTTGGAAGCGAGATTTTATAAGAGTGGAGAGCAGTGGTTCCGTGGTGTGGTAGTGAGCTTCTGTTTTTGGTGACAGCTGTCATTTGCTCTTACAACATTTTCAACTGTTTTAATTTATTTTCTATTCCTAATCATACATATTTTTATCTTATTTATTTAAAAAAAAATTGAACTGGTGTAAATGTAATTTTCATTTTTACATATAAATTTGTACGTGTGTGATTTTATAAGTTTATTTAATTTTAAAATTGATTTTTTAAAATTTATCAAATATTATTAATTTTTAAAGTACTTAATAATTACGCAAATAAATGATAATCTATATTTGTGAATTTTAGATTTAGTAATCTTATAAGATCTTGTCCTTTCATATCATGATTACATAAAGACATGAAATAAAGTCACCATTATTCTTATTTAATTATGCCATTGCTCTGTTAGTGATACTACTCCGTTTGTTTGACGAAAAGTAGAAAATATTATTTATAAAAATTAAGTTTTTGAATTTTATTTTTTAAAAAATATATTTTTAATATTTTATATATAAATATTTAAAATATAATTCTATATTTTAGATAGGAAAATGTTTTCCTTAAAAATAAGTTAAGAATAATTATGATTTTTCCGTTGATTTTTAAGTTATAATTTTGTTGATTTATTTTCCGTTGGTACCAAACGTTAGAAAATCAGATATTTTTCAAAAATAAATTCCTTCAAACAACCGGAGCTTAAAACAATTAAATTAATGATATCAACTATCATTCACTTTGAGCATGACTGTATCCTATATCTGTTAACCCTCGGTTGGCATGACTAGGATCCGCGAAGGTATCGATTGAAGGATGAGCGGAAGATTCGCAACAGGATGAAGAGAGAGGCAAAGAACCTAGCAAAGACAGGTGACGTGTTGAATTCATCGCGAGTAACTGGAAGAGTCTGCGAGGGCAAACGATATCTAGCAAGAATGCCACTTCATTAGGCAAGGAATTAGGCAGGGAGTTAGGCGCGAACAGTTATCAACGCGGGAGAATGAAATTTGGAGTTATAGTCAACCTCCCACGTTCTTAAGTAGCTGTTAGGAACGTGAATTTGGACAGGGAGTTATCATCATATGAGAGAGTTTGTGGGTAACTACCGGATGTAGGAGTAACCACTTCTAAGGCCCATAATAGAAGAAAAGTTGAAAGAACAAGGGTTCACACACCATACACACTGCATTTACTTATCAGTTTTCTTCCAGTTTAGCATAGTTCTTAGTCTTAGTGTAGTCTTTTTTTACACTCATCAAAAGTGCAGAAGGGAGTCTTGAGAACTCAAGAATGTCTTTTGAGGCGTCTTCTGTAAGTGGATTATAGTCTTAGATTCAGAATTAATGCAATTTACATTTACTTTCTGTCATTTACGTTTATGTACTAGGAGTAGGTTAACTTAAACTTTATTTCTTTAAACGATTTCTGCACGCTTACTTTGTTATCGCTTTTGTGCTCAGTAGGAGTAGTTTTAAAGTCAGTTTAACTTAGAACCATTTAAACTCTAAAAGTCCTGAAGTCATTTCAGGTAATACGAACCAATCACCTCCTTTTGAGATCATGGTCACACCAACACACACACGCATGTCCCTCTCGAATCATCCTCGTGGATACACGTGTGCACGTCCCTCGCAGATCACCCTCGCAGAAATAACCCCCAAACAATATCCAATTTCACTTATCGAATGACTGGTTATATTTTTCTCTTTCTAAGAGTACTAGAGTAGTAATATTTTCACTTTTCCTATATTTCACTTGTCACTCAATTACGAATTTATTAGGTATATGTCAAAATATGTTAAATTATATCTAAAATTCTATAGAAATTTAAAGTCTATTTATACTACTATAAAATCTACTATGAGAAATACTTATGAATTTGCACTATCGTTTATTATTCTCATTTAGAGAATCAATCTACCATTTTTCTATGTGATATATTTATGTTCTCTCATGGTCTATGATTTGTAAAATCTAATCAACTCCTAAATAAGTATATTAATCTTAATTTATTGTCATTTTCATGATTAATAATTAATTAATAATATTTAAAATGATATTCTTACATATTTACAATATTTTTTTTAATCACATGTCCATTTTAATGCCTTAAATAAAACCATAAATTTTGAATATACATAAAAATAAAAATAGTATAATATCTCAGTTTTATTATCTCAAATAATAAAAATTAAAATATGATGTATTAATGCACAACTCATATTAATATTTTAGATCTTGTCCAAAGGCATGTAGAAAAAAATTGAACCAGTTTGATAATAATATATCGACTCACTTGGTTTGGGTAAGTGAAGAGGAGAAGTTACACTTCTCAAGAAGTGTACAAAACTGTCTTGCTTAGTTGTATTTTAAATTTATCTTCTCAGAATGTCAAACTCTATTTTTTATATTCAAAGGAAGTTACCTACCTAGCAAAACTAAAGCCTCATTTGGTTCAAATTCGTATACTTCCCAAAAAATTCATTTCCTAGGAAGTTGTATTTCCTGGAAATCAACTTTTTGAAAAGTAAGAATATATGTCGTTTGGTTTGAATTTTACTTCCCAAGAAGTAGATAATATTTATTGTTTTTTTTATAAATTAATATTAGTATTTACATAATAGTCCTCATCAATAACCAATTAGATATTTTATGAGATAAATTCAGGGATAAAATAGCAAAAGTCGTTCAACTTCCCTTAGAAAATTAAAAATACACTACTGTATATATGTATTATTAATTACAACATTTTTACATTTTATACGAAGCAGTCTTTTTTAGGCTCAATTGTAATATAAACTTCATGTAAACTTACGTAAACGTTATATATGTATAAATAATTTTATACATGAATTTATATCTATTTTTTATATGTTAAGCTTAATACAAACTTCTAACTTGATATATACTAAATTTTTATGTTATTTATTAATTTGCAAAGATTAAATTTTTATTAATTTTTTATGATTTTAAATTAAAAAATTATGTAGATAATATATCAACTTTGTATACTCTGTTGGATCAATGGTGATCGACATTCTCATTGTATTTTGATAATGTGTGAAATAATGAAATTGATAAAGATTAATTTTAGGTTTAGAAAGGAGTTAAAATCAAAGAAATATGCACAAAAGAATGTGGAAGAATTTAGGTTGAGATAGGTTGATCAAGAATGGAACCAAATCAAGATGACTACTCAAAAATGACTCTGGACAAGTTTTTAGTCAAACAACAAAATGTTTAGTTGACCAGAAGTGACTTTCAGCTCAAAAAGTCAGTCTGGATTCAAGTAAGAAGAATTGGACTCAAGTATGCATTCTGGGGATATTTCTAGTCGACTAAACAATAAACTACTAGAGTAGAATGGTGGTATTTTGCAAAAAGTGAGTATAACTACTAGTTGGTGAGAGAAAGCATGCCTGCTTGACATAATCATCAAAAATCAGACCTAAGGCGGCCTCTTAATAATTGAAGATCAAATTTGAATGTTGAAATTAAATGGAGAAGATGTTAGTCGAGTAAGAAGGTTTCTACTCGAGTAGAATGAAGCTGGAAAATGTCAAATTTCTTCTGGAATGAAGTTTACTCGACTAGCAGAATTTTTAGTCGACCAGAAGACCAAGTCAGTTGACCAGAACAAATGTTAGTCAACTAAAAAGATAAATTTTAGTCGACCAAAAAATTTTCTAGTCGACTAGAAAACCCTCCGCAGCAAAAATCACCACTTTCAAGGTTCCAGAAGTGACTCAACTTGTGTCTAACGAATATATTCTCAAAAGAAGGTGTATAAACCTTCTTTAACTTCAGAAACATAATGAGACAAGCATTCCAAATATTTCAAAAATCTACTAGAGAGAAAACAAGAGAGAAATAAACTTGCCTCTCTCTTTATGCCTAAAGATTAGTATCACTACAAAAAATTTGGTTTATTGTGACAAAATATTTTGTCACAATAAGCGTGCTTTTTGTCACAATAAAGTTATTGTGACGAAAATTTTAGTCGCCATCGTGGTCACAAATTGTCCGTCATAATAAGTCTAAAATTAGGTGTTGTGACAAAATTTGTTTCGTAACAATAAATGTTCACATATTATGACGAAAGTTTTGTTTTGTCACTATAAATGTGTTTTGTTGTGACGAAATATCTGTCACAACTTTATAATATTTCATCACCAAAAAACGATTTTTTCACAATAAATTTTTCAAAATTGATGAGGTCATGGTTTTATTGTGACAAAATGGATTTTGTGACAAACGAATTTCGTTACAATTCATTCAATGTTGTTGTGACGAAATCGTTTTTTGGGTCATATTACAATTCGTTATAATATGAACAAATTACATTTTGTCACAATATATTTACTTATATAATTTTATTTTATAATATGACCCAATACTATCACCCTTGCCACTCCCAAACTCCATTTGAGCAGACCCAATATATCTCATCCATGAAAATTATACATGGTGCATGCTCCGTATCGTCAAAAAAACAAGTAACATGCCACATAACTTGAGAATGATGAACACCTTAAAATTGTACACTATAAATGTCTTATGATTCTTATGATAAACATTATATTGTAATGTTTTCCAAGTTCACAGTTCTTCCAAAGCTACCTATTTTCAAGGAATACCAGTGGTTTACATTTAGAAAATAATATGACAGCAATTGCAAATAAAAGCAGAAAGAAGCATTTGATTAGTCAAAAAAGAAATAAGGACACCTAGCCATAACAAAAAGTTGTCTGACCATTCTTCAGCCTTCACCAATGTACTTCTGAACTAATTCAGAACCAAAAACCCTTATGAAGGTACATTCAGTATGATGTGCCACTGCCCTGGCCAACAGGGTTTTCCCTGTACCAGGAGGCCCATACAGCAAAACATCCTGTGTTGTATATAGAAGAAGAATGAGTTATTGTGCATCTCAAACATTGTATAAGCAAATAATGAACCAACAATAGAATACCTTTGGTTAGGCAATTCCTAGACTCTCAAATAATTTAGGATGTTTAATTGGAAGCTCAACAACCTACAAACAGAAATAAAAAAAGGAACTTAAAAATGTTACGAACAATATAACAAACTTTTGCTAAGAACAAATGCAAGAACCACAAACGTCTTTTATCTCCTTAATCTGTTGTTCAAGACCACTAGTCATATCATAGGTAGAATCTGGCACTTTTCAACCTTCATACGATTAACAAGAGGATCCACTTTGCTTGGCAACATTAAGTGGTGAACATAAATGTTGTTTCGAAGTCCAACCCTAGTTTAAAGTGTAATCTTTGTGATATCAATATTCTTATCAATATCCATAACTTATGTCCCCTCTGGGTGACCCTGCAAAGAAGCAATGACTGTACCAACTGAATCTTACAAATGTGGCAAAGCTTAGACTACAAAAAAACCTTTAAATATGCACACAGTAAGATTAACCACATCACGAATCATTCATTTCTATCCAAACATTAATATCCAAGCGATAACCAACCGACAGTAAAATGGCCTAAACACAGCGGCGATATACAAACAACATACCTTATCTATGACCTTATTTTTCCCCATTACTTTAACAACTTCACCAATATACAACCCAGGTTCCTGAAGCAGCTGTAATTCTTCCCTTAACATCCTAACTGTTCCACGCACAAAAACCCTAACTAATCAGATCCCGAAAAAATGAAATTGCAAACCACATCCTCAATAAAACCAAATCAACAAACAAACCCTACAATTGAAATCGAAAATCAATAACAAACACTAATCGAAAATTACCTCTGGAATTGAGCTCATTCTTCTACTCGATTGTAATTATCAATTTTACTCCCAAATTCCAAATCAAATTAAAAAAAGACTGAAAATTCAGTGTTTTCACAAGATTCATATAAACTCATATATCATTCAATAACCAATTAAATCAACTCAAATTAATCTAAAAAAATTCTTACCTAAAGGAAGAGGAAATTTGCTTACGTAGTGGCCAAAATCTCAAAGCCAAAAAGAGCAGCAGTGCCAGAAATCTCAAAGAGGAGCAAATTTGTTTTAGAAGGGAAGAGGAGGTGATTGGGCTGCGTCAGTTTTGCTACGAGGAATGGGTGTTTGCGTGGGTTTTGATAGAAATCAAGAGTATCCATGTTTGCTTGGGTTTTGCTAACAAGGAATGTGTGGGATTAGTTACGGAAGATGCTTGTTGTTGGTTTGTTTCAGGAGGCGTGGCTGCGTGGGGTTTAGTTTTAAGAGGAAGAACGTGTTGGGTTATTTGAATTGGTTCAGTTTAAGAGGAATATGGAGTACTGCGTGGATTGTTACTTAAAAATAAGATTTTGCCTTTTCTTTTAAATTAAATTATATATTTCACAATAGATTTAATTTTAATATTTAATTGTACTATAACAAAATCTTAATTAATTCATTCATTTTTTTAAATTTTTTAATAAATTGAATAATAAATTTTACAATATGTTCAAAACATATGAAACTTATAATTATAATAGTAAAAATATATTTTTAAAATAATAAAATATCAATGAAATAAAAATTATGCATAATATTCTTAATATTTATAAAAATAATTTTTTACAATAAAAAAATTTCAAAAACTATTATAAAAAATAAATTAGATAAATTTAAATTTATAATATGATAACATATTTTTCACTTAAAATTTTGGCGAGCAATGTATTATGAGAAAAAATTTGTTACTAAATTAAGATTATTTGGTAAAAGAATGTTTGTCCACTATATTATGACAAATTATTTGTCACAAATGTTGTGTTAGATTAAAGAGCGTATTCTGACGAACTATTTGTCATGAAAAATATTGTTGGACAATCTTTTTTGACGAAATCAGTAGTCACTACTTTAAGGGAATATTGTTATGAATTTTTCGTCACTATAAATATTGGTAGGAAATATATTGTGACAAATCT
>CANYCX014453763.1:0-13528 GCA_948193385.1 Breynia disticha f. nivosa | reverse complement strand
CTTCTCTCTCTTTTTCTTTAGTTTTGAAACATTTCTGGACCATTCCTCCTTTTAATATAAGTTTTGATATAAATTTCATTATTTTATTATTATTTTCCTTATTTTGAAATGTTTCTGAACATTTCCACGTTTAATATAACTTTTGATATAACTTTGAATATTTTATTATTTTTTTAATTTTTAATTTTTTTAATTAATTATTTTCTTTTATTTTTTTTTTCTTTTCTCTTTCATAAATACTTGAGGTTAAATTTTTGTCAACCTTCAATTTACTGCTCCTTTCTTTCAATTTAATAAATTATTAATTATTTTAATTATCTTATTAATCTTACGATTTTAAAACGAGGATGTTACATTATGAATGTGACCAACTTGGATCACTAATGGGAGTGCAAACTTGGCTCAAACATGATGCATTTCGAAGAGGATTTTGGGCACTCTGTGGTGTCACGAACATGGTGACTTGTGTACCACGAATGGGAAGCTAAAAATTGGACTTGTGACACTTTAGACTGAGGAAAATGGGGTCAAAATATGGGTCACGTCCGTGACCAATTGGAACCACGAATGGTGTTTCAAACCATGCCAAACGTGACTTAATTTATCAGCAATTTTTGGGCAGATTTGGTGCCACGAACGTGGTGAATTGTGTACCATGAGTTGAGGGCTGAAAATGAAGCTCGTGACTTTTCATTTGGTGAAGGAAATGATGGTGAGAATAGTAGTCACGTTCGTGACTCACATGGACCACGAATGGTGTTTGAAACTCATCAAACGTGACTCATCTTGAAGGAAGAATTGGAGCTGAGTTTGAGGCAGAACCATGGTCATGAACGTGTTCAGCAAGTCACCACGTTTTAACGGCTGGAAAAGGTCATTTGTGACTCATCTTTTATAGCCTAAAACATGGCAGAAAGTGCATCAGGATCGCGATCCAAAAGTACCACAAACGAGGTGAGGAAAAGAGCCAAACGTGACTTGAACTTTGGCTTGAAAATTTGGGCAGAATGTTGGTCACAAACGTGACCAACATGGACCACATTTGGTGGCTGGAATGAGCCATTCGTGACTCACACAGAATGGCCTAAAATGTCCTTAAAATGAATGGTTTAAGTCGGGGCACTTCGGACATTTCGAAAGGGGCTGAAAGGAGGCTATAAAAAGGGTTGTATTAGGGTTAGAAGGGGACTTTTTGGCTGGACATTTTTCTTGGAGGAAAAGAGGGATTTCTCAAGGGTTTTTCTTCTCTGATTTTCTTATGGTTATGTCTTTCTTTAGTACATTTATTTTTCCTTTAGTTTTATCCATGCTAGGCTAGACATTTTGTTGGGTTTTTCCTAAGATGTAAATAGAATCTATGATTGGTTTACTTGTTGGATTTGAGGATTGTGCTTGAATGAAGTATCTTTTCCTTGAATGTTGATTATTTGATTGGGTTTATGGATGAATGATAGTTTAGACCTTTGTGATTGATTGCTTGAAGAGTACCTATTCTGAATGCGATAGAAAGAGCGAAGTAATTGATTAAGGGAATGAGAATAATCTATAGTAGTGACAGGCTAGGATTATATCCCATTGTACCTTAATTAATCGAATTCTAGCTTAGAACATTTGATTGCAAACTTGTCTTTTCATTCAATTTTAGTAATCTTATCCTGGAATTGCGAAAGCCGAGGGATAAGAAGGCTAATCAAATAGTGTTAGCGCTAAATTGGATAAAAATATACCAATTGACGCTAATGTGTTCGATGTGTTAGTGTAAGCCCTAGCCCAATCCATTATCTATAACTTTTATTTTTGAGTAATAAAATTATGAGGCATTATTTTATCATATCATGTATTGACCTATGGTATGTGTTTGATAAAATATCCAAGAATGTTAATTAAGCACTTTAGGTATCAAGGTTGAGGACCTTGATAGTAGAACCTGGAAGATATGAGATTAACATTCTAAATATCCCTAGTCGTTTGTTTCTATGGGAATAGAAGTTAATTAAGACTAGTATGTACTTTGTAGATGATCATGTTCTACGGGTCATATATATTTGGGATATCTAGCAAAGTGCATAGGTATAATGTAGAGCATTATACTTGGAGAGTGATCACCATTTGCAATGTCAAATGTTATCCTTAGACTGGAAATCACTGTGCCTCTCGTTGTGATTTTTAGTGTACTTTGACATACGCCTAACGTGGTCGTAAAAGGTTGACAAGTATGGGTATGATTGGGTATGCTACGAATGATGATTGAGAGCAGGAGTGAAGTGAAGGGATTGACCCTCTTAATGACAGATGTTATCACTGGCCGCTTGATAGACAAGATTGGAAAGAGTGTGGCCGCACCCGAATCAAATTATTAAGTCATTTATTCGAACTTATCAATTTTGTCAAGAGATCAAAAAAAGTGATTTAGCATTAAATAAGGGTGTTAGCGACATGCCTTATGCTAAATCAAGATATCTAGGTCAAGGGATTTATTTGAATTGTAGTAGGACTATTAACACCGCTCGTCAGCTATTTAATTTAGGATGATCATAGTGTCTTACTAGAGACCGCCTATGCTTTATGAGTTATTAAACTCATTACCTTTATTAAATAGTCCTACAGATCGCACGCGGATAGAGAACAACCTAAAAGGCTAATCTCGGTATTTCACCTTAGGTCAAAATCTGGTCAGTAGACCGGGTTGGGCATTTGGGCGAATTTTGGTAATTGGGCCCAAGATGGATGAGAAATATTTCTTAAATGAATTTAAGACAAAGATTATTTATTAAATATGATGTCTTAAATAAGAAATAGAAAGAGAGAGAAAATTAAGGAGGTTTGTCTTAAGTTAAGACAAGGCATTCTTAAATTAAGACAAGGATAATGTGTAGGATAAATTAAAAGATTAAATCTTTTAATTATCCACAAGGATACACACTTGAGGAGGTTCAAATTTGAAAGGATTTTGAATTTGAATTGAAGACTTAACAAGTCCTAAAGACATTAGGATTGTTAGAGTTTTGAACTAGCAAAACTCTTGTCTTTAAAAAGACATGAGGAGAGAGAAAACATAAGAGTTTTTCCACATTGCAAGCCGTCCCTCCTCCTCCTCCTTGGCCGTGACTCTCCAACCATAAACACAAGAAAATTTAGGGTTTTCTTAGTGAGAGATGTGAGATTTAGGGGCTGATTATCGGATATAATCAACATGGTGCCCTCAGTTTCACCAGAAACTCATCCGATTGACAGAAACTAAGGTGGTACGTGTCTTACCTTGTGCTAGTACACATTATTCACTAATCTATGTGTTAATTCTTTAGAGAAGCCACACTTGGAGTTTTAATTTGGTGTTACAAAGGTCACTTTAGTGTATACTAAAGTGGTAGTTACTTGATTTTTGCCCTAGAACAATCGGCCAAGGAAGGAGCTTGCAAAGGTATGATCTTTCTTTATAAAGTTTTGTTTTTTATGTTACTATTATGTCAACCGATTGTACATGGCATGGTCTGAGTTGATTTTATGTTGATCTTGGTTGTCTCTTGCGTGTTCTTGGTGTTTATTTCCGCTGCCAATAGTTTTAAAACACGTAAAAAACCCAACACGATGAAATGCCTATGTGAACAATGGCCTTGCCCAATTTAATATATCACGAAAGTAAAACATTATTTGGGTTTAAGGACGCAATTTTGAGCATCCCGAAAGGAACTCTTAATTGATGATAGTGCAAGAACACCAACATTAGCCTCAGTCCATTCTAGTAACCAAGTGTGGATCTATTGAAGTCTATGAAGACCCAACACTTTTACTTATTATCTTCATCTTTTACTTCACTTGCATTTTAATTCAATCATCTCAAACCAACCAATTTCCATGTATATCGCTTTCTTTTATTTCTTTTTTTAGCACCAAATCAATTTAGGTACATCGTTCCTCGAGATATTCGATCCCGGGAGTTCTACTTCTGCGTTAAAACTACATCGGCCTAGTAGGTTTGCTAGACACAGGTAACATTCTGTGTATCTAAACTCTTACGCAAATGGAATAGATAAAATGATCCAAGATGTTAATCCGGTTCAATTATCAGTGTAAGGCACTTGATAGTGCTTCATTTGAACATTAAAGGATAACATCTAAATATTCTTAATTTTTCATTAACAATGGGAATTGCATGAATTAAAACTAGTATGTGTTTGTATGAGATGATTTTTTTCACCAAACATAGAAAATAGAAAATATATATTCATTATAGAGAGAATTTATTGGATTGATTTTCTCAAATAAAAAATTTTATGGTCAACATAAGACAAAAATTTTCTTAAGTGGTGCTTATATTAGAATCTAAAGGCTAGAAGTTCTTATGAGTCTTGGGTTCATTCTAATATACTTTGAAATATGCCTAAAATGACCTGTAACAAGGTTGGAAATATAGATATGATTGGGGATATTAAAATTCATTCTAATGTGACCATAAAGAAATGATTGCCACTTTTAAATGAGAGATGATATCACTGACCACTTGATGTGTAAAATGAGCAGTGTTTAGAAAAACCAAGATTTATTGATAGTCTAAGTCAATAATCAATTTATTTTAGTGTCATATATGAGATCAAGGAAGTGACATAGAATAAGGATCGCTTAACTCATGCTTTATACTATTATGATATCAAAGTGCAAATGATCATATAAGAGTACTAGGCAGAAATTTAACAGTTGTTGAATTCTATTTACTTAGGCTACTATTTGGTCTGTCAGAGGCAAATAATAATTATTTTAACTTTTTAAGTTAGTCTTGAGGACAAATGGACTTAAAAATTCCATTTAGAATTATTTAACAAAGGTCGTGGCATTTTTTAAAAAAAAGTTTCTAGAAATTGCATAATTAGTGCATATATATTTTACTAAGTTTAGAATGTAGAATATACAATAAAAAAATCATACATGATATTTTTTTATGTTTTAATTTGGAATTAAATGCATGAAAATATAAATTTGGTAATTCTTAGACAAAGAATTATTCATAAATTAATTTATTCAAGACATGGATAATGTCTTGTCTTAAACCACGACATATGGAGAGGATTAAGGAAGGATGTACAAATTTAAGGCAAGCTAGATTAACATGTCCTAAAATTAAACATATTTGTCTTAAATATACCTACATAAACATTTGGAATTCATAATGTTTAGGAATTTGATTTTTATTGGAATTAGACCTAGAATTAAATTATAATACCTTATAACTTGTTCTACATGAAGTAGAACACTAGTATTTAAAGTCTATTGAACTTGTGAACACTAAATCTTGATAACCATATAAAGAAATCTAAAAATATACTACCTAGGGTTGGGAAAAGGCACACATTGTCCATTGCCTCTTTGCTAGTCAATTTTATTATGTCGAAAAACATTTAGAATAATTTTAGTTCAAGGTTGAGTGAATCAAAGACCAAGAACAAAGAACAAACTAACCTTTGTTTTATAGGTATGTATGTGAAGGAAGAGGGTAGTCACTGAAGAGTAGCCATTGTTATTCAACGACACCAATATAAAAGTGAATAAACAAAAAAACAAAAATAATTTTTTTTGTCCCAATTCCTCAATTCTATGGTTTAAAGATTTTGTATAATAGGCTAGCTGAAATTGAATTACGAGCCCTCTTCAATAGCCTTAGGTATGTCCAATTTCCAACATAAACTTCATATAATATTACCTAGAGTGCTTGATTAATTAATAGAAATTGAAAGTATGTAAATAATGGATATGATTAATTAACATAGGCATCAACACAGGTTTCTGCTAGGTTGTGTGATTAATCATCAGGATAATTTACATACTCTGTCTAGGTAACATGGGTTGTGTAAATGCTCAATGCCAGGTCATGGTCATTTCACTAGACTGTGGAAATCATCACTGTCTAAACGTTATATCTAAAATCCACTAGAATTAGGATGACCTCTACTACAGTGACAGTGTAAAATGCCATAAGGGTTGTGTAAGTTTAAGAAGGGGCTTTTAAACAAGACATGTTTCACTCACATGCATCGTACTTGTGACTGGGCTAATGATTAATTGGATTTTGAATGGTTTATAAAATTTTACAAGGTATAAAATGAATTCGGATATTAGTATCAATATGATATACAATTGACAAAGGTTGGAAAGTCAGAAAAAGTTTTCAAACATAATGGTTTTAAATTGAAAATTCTACAAATATGTGTACAATTTATGATAACTAAATATAAAACCAAAGGTTAGTTGAGGGTGTTTCAGTTAATATAGTAGTCTTACATGATCCTTTGCACTTTGATAATATAACATTATAAGGCATTAGACAAGTCATCCTTATTTTATACTATCACTTTCTTGATCTCACTTATGAAACTAAAATAAAATATTAGTGATTTGAATTATAAATTTATCTATGTTTGGCTAGACACTACATGTTTCATATATCAATTGGTCGGCAATATCACCTCTCTTTTAAGAGTGGTATTTCCTTCACTTCTTTATCACCCTTTAGTAGGGACTGTAATATACCCAATCATATATGTATTTGCATCATAGTTAAAGGTCATGTTAGGCATATGTCAAAGCATATCAAATTGCACCTAAGTCACATAAAGATTTTTAATATAAGGATTCCAATATAAGCACTACTCGAGGTAATTAACATGTAATATTAACAAATTCAACTTGAAATCTCTTTCTAAGCTAAACAATTAATATTGTATTAATATTATGTGAATTACTCTATTAAGTTTAACCTTAATCTAGAGGATTTATATTGATCAACCTATAGATTTGTATACAACTCCTTTTAATTTTGAGTGATTTCTCATTATTCGATCTCTCAATTAGCCCAATATGAATCAATATTCAATCACAAGTACACATTCAAGGGATCAACAGTGGAAAAATAAATCATAATTAAATATCAGTCAATAAACAATTCAATAATAAAACCAAATCCCAATCATTAATTCAACAATCACTGGTTTATCTGAACCTAAGTATCTAAGGAATTTAGCTCATTATGAAAAAAAAACTACATAAAAGATAAAGAAGAAATTGTCAATTGCAGAGAAACTCATCGAAATTTCATTGTAGTTGACTGGTCTGCTCCAAATCTTTTATTGTTCTTCGCTTATAATCGTTTTCTTCACCTCTTGGCCCTTAGGAATCATCTCTACCTCTCAATAATGATGATAAAATCACGTATGGTGGTTGTGTCTCCAATGATAGAGTAAACATCCTTATTTCCCCTTTATTTTATGACAAAATTGCCTTTAATTTCAAAATTCTGTGTAAGTATCGGACGGTGTAGCTTCCGTGTACCATTTGGCCTACGAGTGTGTAATGAATAAAATGCTCGTGTAGAGCTACTGATCTTGTACACTGACACAAGCGGTGCCTATTTAATAGAATATCTATGACCATGTCACTCTAAAATGATTGTGTAAGCCTATTGGTCCACTACATGATCATGGTGCTACCAGTGTAGAAAATTGCCCTTGCCTATGTAGCACCTCCTTGTTCGTGTAGCATTTTTCCTCCGTCAGTGTAACTCCTCCATGCCATGTACCTTGCAAAAACTATCTAAAGTGGCCTATTTTAACTCTTTTTTTGTCGCAAATTCGTCCATAACTCATACAAAGTTATATTACTCTACGAAAGATCAAACAAGAGATAAGTAGTCTGTTTTCAATGATAAATGCTCAAAATGTACACAAAAAATATATCATTTATAAACTAAAATATGTATGATCCCCAAAATTGAATCTTTGCTTGTCCTCAAGCAAAATAAAAAAAATCAGAGAAAAATAATGAACGAAATATTTTAGTAATAATATGAGGCTTATTTCAATTTAGAACTAGTCTATCAATCTTCACAAGAAACTAGCAATATATAGATATTATATCATTTTGTCAAACTAACATTTCAAATCATTCTATACAAGCTATATACCAACACAAAAAATAAGTCTAATCAATTCCTCAATTTATCCTATAAGAATTCTTACACTTATTTAAATCACTCAAGTTTTAATATTATCAACACTAATTATTGCACTCTTCAGACAATACATTGAAAATTTGACTACTGAATTTAATTTTAATTGCCTAAACTTATTTATTTTATTTTTTTTCTTTTCATCATACTCACATCATAGGCAGCAGAGTAACTATCAAACCCATATATCAAACTAGAATATTGTTTGAGTTCAAGCTTTAAATGGTTCAATAAGAAAGGTTAGCTCTAGTTGAAATATCATAAACTTTTTCCTTAACTTAATCTGTATTTACAAATAATTAATCATGCTTAATCTTGTATAACTCCAAAATTTTTCTGTCATATATACCTTATTAATAACTGACAACACCCAAACTCTATTGCAGGATAAAATAGGTTCAATTTCAATAAAACAGAAGCTTAGTACAGGCTAGCAATTTAGTAGCACGACCCATGTTGACCATCATGATGAATTGGAATCATATGAGCACGGCTCGTTCTGATCAACACCTCATGGGTATGGCCTCGTGTTGGTCAGTCAAGTCCCAATTCATTCAACACGTTCCTCATGCTAGCTAGGCACGACTTATATTGAATATGCAACTCAATATCAACCTACAATCAATCTATTTTCATCCTCTAATACTTATACAATTATCATTCCATACTAAATAGTCAATTTAGCTTTCATTCATCACAAACAAAATTCATATGTAAAGCATACCTGTACACATCAGAATCATCATCCATCTCAACTCACACAACATATCATCCAAAATAACATCAGAACATATCATTCAGAACTAAAAACATCATGTCATACACATATGCAAAATGTGACTAATCAAACACCTATTGGCATCGATGGAAAAGAGAATGGATCGGGTAACACTTGCCCAACCTGATCGCATAAATCAACTCTATTGTAGATGTCTATCCAACTCTGTACTTGTACCTGAAACAAGCATCACAGTTTTGTGAGTTGTGGGCTCAATAAGTAATCTTTAATTCAATTTACCATTCATATTATCCATTCGTAAATAATCAATTCATATGATCAAGTATTAATATTAACTCTAGGTTATTCATTTTCTTTTACTAGATTTTTTTTTCAAATCCTTTATTCTTCACGTTCATAATAAATTCCTAACTTTCGTCTCCTTATTAGTTTTGAAAACATTTTCCACCTCCTTTTCATGTGGACCTAACTTCTGTCTCCTTACTTCCATCTCCGAATGATCGATCATTTATCACTTTTTCATCACATTTCCATATCATATCACATATCATCATTTCATGTACAATTTCTCATATCAAAACAATAACATCGTTCACGTACCTTTTTTTCATTTCTTTACTCATTTTGTGCACCTGTTTCATTTGAATCGTATATTTGATTCCATTTTTTCGTAATCATTTTGAATATATCATATTAGTATGCATATATCTCATCATATTCATTTCATTTTCATGTCAATCATTCTTATTCGCATATCATATCATATTCGCATTCATAAACATATATAATCATTCACATTCGTATTGTCAATTGCAATTCATTCGTAACACACATATCTATAGCCATTCATATTCATATTTTAATTTTAACTAGATAGTGAGTAGATTACTCACCTCTAACTGAAGTACTCGGACTGATACGAGCCCGAACCCTACCTTGATCTAACATGTCATCCTAAACAACCATTCATACCAATTCCTTATCACAATCAATTCAGTAACTCAATCATATGCATGATTCTAGACTAATTCTAATAATTTCTAACTTAGGTTCTTCATAACTTATACTTGGATTTGTAATTATTAAGGATTACATTTACGGCTTCGCGATATTGACTTAGGTAGCGATATCTGACTTAATTCTAGAATTTGTTTCACTGATTATACGATCAATTCCACATGTCTTTTTCTCTCAATCTCATTCTCGATTCTCTCTCTCACTTAATCTCTTGATTTTTCTTTCTGTTTTCTTACATATGAAGTTTCTTTTTTGATTAAATTCCATTCTATTGATAAGCACGGTTGTGTCGACTCAGAATGCCTCGTCCTATTGTCCACGTGCCAGGTCATAAATCACTTTTCAACTTTCTTGCATGATGTACACCTCAACACGACCCACTCTTCAATCAGCACTACTCGTGCTCTTCAGCACGTCCATCATAATAAATACATTGCCATTTTAAATATCAAAATGAGACTATGGTTAATATTATGGGATGATAGTGAGAAAATTGAGGGGAGTAGATAATCGATTTGAATTTTATTCTTTCAAAGATTGAATAAATTGTGGTAAATGCATATGAACATTCTCATTTGACTTGTAGCATTTACATTATGACATCTTATGTGGATCTTGATTATGTTACTCCTAATACTTTGTATTGTGTATTTTGATATTGTTTGTGAGTTATATGTTTTCCATGAGCTAATGTGATATTGAAAAAAAATTTGTGCAAACCTAGAATGTGAAATTATTTCTGCAAAATTTTGATCTCCTAATGTACATTATGACTTTTGTGTTCCCTTTGATGTTTATCCATATTGATATGCTTGTTGAGAATAAAACATGAGAGCTATATAACTAAGAGGGAGATTAATTGAAATATAATTTATCCAAAAGGCACATATATTGACAAACAAATGGGAGAAAGAAATTGTGTCATTGATTGAAATTTTTCAAGTGCATATCAAAGTTCATATCTTGTGATTTCATTTCATATCTTGTGATTATATGGTACTAGTGCATTATATCACAGTTGAAATTATTTGAAAATTTATGAATTTGACAATTGTGCTTTTATATTTTGATCTTATGAAAGCTTATACGATTTCTCTTGTGATAAAATATATTTTGTTTGTGTTTAGAGAATGTAACATGATGGAAAAATATGGTTAAAATGAATGGTTGCATATGTATATGCAAATATGGTTTATATGATAAATTGGGAAGTGTTTGACTTGTTTGTGTTGTGTTTTGATATGGCTCTAACACAAATTGGCACAACGGATTTCTATGCGAGAATAATCAAGAGAAGCCATACAAAATGCAAAAACCAAGATCTATACATGTTATGCATTTAACAAAGTTGACTAGTTTAGGTTTTCGTACATTGAAACTTGAGTAGAATGGTTTGGATAGTGTGTCTTTCCTAACTACTATATAAGACCAGCCTATACAACCTTCAAGTCGCCAAAAACTCATGTTATACCGTACTATACTATGTTATATTGTACTATACTGTGTTATACTCCGTTATACTGTGATATTCTTCCATCTCTACTAATAAACTGTGTTGTGATAAACCTCTGTCTCCGATAATAAACTATGCTGTGAAATATCCCAGTCTCCAATCACCACCACTGTCTGAACTAACACCACCTATCATGTATCACCACCAAACTATATATCATGTATCATGTGCATCTATATGTGTATTCTGTATGATATCATGTATAATATCATCCACTATATCATATATATGTATGATCTGTATTGATCATATAACTGTAGTGATTGTATAATCATATGACTGAAAATTCATATGCATTTGTTATATTTAATATTTGATATTCTGTGTTTCATTTATACTTTTATTCTCATTTTATTATTTTTGGGTTCATTAGTCTGATTTATTTTCATACTTATCATATCTATATTTTCATGTCGTAATATCCTAAGGTTTCACTTATAATCATATTTTTCGTATCAAACATATAAATCATGCATATGTATATGTTGCTATTTTCTCTGTGCAAAGAAAATTGTCTTTTCCATATTTAACGTGAATGCATCACTTAAATTCAAATAAATCAAACAAAAACTTCGACCATCATCCTCATAGCATATGTGCAACCCCTGCCACCTCATGAACAATTTCTCATACTCTAGTAATTCTAACAATTCTCATATAACCCATATTTCTAACTAATCACACAATCAACATGGCATATCTTTATAGTATATATTCTTTAGAAAATCACTCATATAACGATATTTAAATGTGAGTCTGGATCACTCACCTATTTTTTATTTTCTAAAGCTCCTCTACACTCCAATATTGGTCCTGTTAACCCGATCGACTTCCATTTAACCATACAGACAATTCTCTATGAAAATCAATCCAATAACATATTCATACCAAAATCCAATATTATTTCTTACTTTTTTCACCATGTATTTCTTGTATCAATTATACCAATCAATACCCTACTCGCTCCTACAATCGGATACGTGTTTTTGTCTTAATTTCTAGCTTATTTTCCTAAATCTCTCTTTCTTTCTCTCCCCTCTTTCCTCTGTTTCTCTCTGCCAACTTTCTTTCCTTTCCCAGCTTTCTATTTCCTCTATTTTCATTTTTAACCCTTCACTTGCTTTCTTTCCTTTTATAAACGAAACCATCACACCTCAGGCTTCAATTTCTGGAAAAAATCTATTTTTTGCCACATTTAGTGGAATGCACATTGTACTTGCAAACTACACGTGGCAGTGCCCACAATGTGTAGTTTGTCCACTCCTAGAAGTATACTACACATTGTGACATGTCCACAACGTGTACTTTCATCCCACCCCTTATACCTTTAATTTTTCATGCAACCTTTCTCTTTTTACATTTACTTGTCAACCATCTAAATTTTTCTTTGATTTATCGACTAAATTATAAATTTAATTAATCATTTTAATTATTTTATTAATTATAAGGTTTAAAGATGAGAATGTTACATAAACTTCTTACCTAATGAATTTAATGTAACGCTCCAAAAAATGTTCATTCTATGTTAGAATAAAGTCTAGGTTAAGTTAGAAGCATGTTTGCATAAGGATATGCATGTCCGAAATCAAAAGAGTTCAGAAAATGGTAAGTGTAGCAGTCTGCACACAAATAACGTATGTTAATGGTGGACTTAACATACGTTGTTCTTGGTATACATGAATAACGTATGTTATTCAGTCTGTATTTCCCAGAACTGCATTTTAATTAATGTACAATAATTTTAAAATAAGCCTACGTTATTGAGTATGACGCCCCAAATCCTCAAAGTTCATTTTTATTTAAAGATGGAAAATGCCCTATATATTTTTTTTTCTTTTAAAAACATTTAATCAAACACAAGTCATATAAGTGAGAGAACACAGAAGTGTGGTTTTCTATACATTAATACAAAACATTTATTCATCAGAGTCTAAAATACGGAAACTAGGAAAATCGTTTAATATAACAATTTATAAATCTCATCTATACTAACATGCGTATAGATACAAAACATGCACAAGCATTCTCAATATTAAATCCACTGGAAGCTCGACCTTCAGTATCGCACCGCTAGCCTTGCCGATTACGTCGTCCCATCTCTGGTACCTGTTAACCTGCACACTATCCAGCAATGACAGGTGAGTATATTTTATATACTCAGTAAGGCATCCCTTAGCGTCTCTACATGCCGGGGTGCAGGGGAGACATCGGCCATTCCGGCCTTATTCCCCCTCAAACAATAATGGCGCCCTAAAGCCATTTC
>CANYCX014452606.1:0-14428 GCA_948193385.1 Breynia disticha f. nivosa | reverse complement strand
CTCAATTCCAATCTATATTCATTGAGAAATCCTCATTTAAAACCCTAACCCATGCAAAAACGTGATCAATTACATAAGATCGTAAAACTCACCAACTTCTTTATCTCTCTTTGGTCCCGATACCTTCCGATCACCAAGACTCGATGAAAATTAACTAGGTTTAAGGTTTTATAAAATTTGGTCTTGGTTTGGGAGAGAAACGTGTATGGAAATGGAAATGAGAAAGATTACCATATGTTTATCCATATATATATACAAATCTAAATTGACCGTTTTACCCTCGGTCCAAACCCTCGGTCTCCCGATTTTTACTATTCATCCAAATTTTAAAAACTTACAATACTTTACACTCTCCCAACATTTATAATTATTATTATTCGCGAAAATTTTATTCGCATAATTACCAATATAATTAATAATTATAGAAATTCCTAAAATTTGAGGGCGTTACAGTAGTATTTACGTGATGTAGCAGAATATTGTATATTATAATAAAATTACTTTTATATTTTTATGTAAATTATTTTATATATAAGAAAACTTTAATAGAAATATATACAATATTAAAAAATAAATATAGTATTTTATTTTTTCAATGTAATTTATTTTACATTGTCATAAATAATTTAATTGTATTCTTATTTAATTATTTGATATGATTTATCTCATACAATTAAAAATAGATTGATTTTATTCTTATAATTAAAAGAATTTTTTAAATTATAAGTTTATCACATATCATTTATCTACTAAGTCAAGTAACGTATTTATATCCACTGACTTCCGTTTTAGTAATATAGATTTCTCAAAAATCGTGCAGAAAGTAAGTCGGCATGATCTCTATCGCAGTCTGACTTGGCCTTGTTTCTCCGCGTGTTCCTTAGAAAGCAGTATTTAACTCCACTAAAGCGACGCGATCATGGTCACATTCTAGTATTAATGTGTAGCCTTTCATCACTATATCTAAACATGACCTAATGAATAAAAATGAACATATTAAGTACCAAAAGAATCAATTCCAACACAAATTATCAAGAAATTTAACATAAATAATTAGACCGAAATAAGATCAATGTAAAAACCCAGATAATATAACTAGTTATATCTAAAGTTATGAAGGGTTAATTTCACAATTAACTCCTAAAAATGCTTCGAAGATAGTTCAATCCGAATAATCTCCCTCCAATTTACTCTTCAGTTCTTAACCATCAATCACGGACGAACGCATAGGATTAAGAAGTCAAAACATAAAGCCGAAGCAGATTAAGCAACAAAGTCATAAGTGTTATTTGTCAATTTTAAGCTTGCTTTAATACAACATCTGGGGATGAAAACGAGAACCGGACCTCCGAATATTTCTCGATCAAAACGAGGTACGGTGAACAAATTTTTTGTAGATATCCGGTCCAATTGTTATTTCTAGGACTAACTGTCATAGCTTAAATAGCTGGAAAAACAAGATATATAACGGGCCAAATTTATAACATATTTAACGGAAGGCTTTGACATATTTAACATTTTAGTCGGCAGATTACTAGTCAAAGTCAAGTAATGAAGTGATTGTCGTTTCTTATACTATTTTTTTTTCAAAAAAATTTTAAGAAAGGGGTCGGGCCAACCCATAAACCAAGGGCAGGGAGATGCTTTTCGGTTAATCCCAGCAAACCGGCAGGTTAGAACTTGTATGCTTCTCTCAGCGCCGCTACGGAGGATCGAATCCGCGATCACAAAGAAAGAGTAAGACGCCTTAACCGCTGAACCCACAGACGAAGAGTTTATACTATTTATATATTCGTTCAACCATAATTTTTTTCTCTCCAATGAAATTTGTCCTAATCCATTTGATCGAGCCAAATTGATTGACTATCCAAAAAGTGGCGGACGAAGTTGGTCGTGTGAGAACAAACATATTATTCTTTGAATGCTATTTTAACTAAAAATATTATTGTTGAATGAGTTGATAAATTTTACTAACGACAACCTCATTAAGACAATTCGATTAAAATATTTTGATAAATCTCTACCTAAAGAAAGTTGATATAAGAAAAGGTAATCAATCAATCTCTCAATAATATATTATGGTGTGATCATGTTCCAGATGCATTTCAAAATCGTCATTATTTTATTCTTTTATTAATTTCAATTCTCCTCCCTGCAACTCAAATGTAATGTGAACTATCCCGATTAAATACTATTAAATATGGATAGCATTCAATTTTAGATCTAATTTTTTTCAAAATATAATATTAGATATAATTTTTTAATCGATGTTTAACGTTTGTTTTGTAACTCAATTTAATGTCTTTAATTAATACTGCATAGATAAAATATCATCACTATAGCAGAATTGATGATTTATGATATAGTAAAATCGTTTTGAACAATTGTTACTCAAAAGAAGTCTTTGTGTGTGGCAAAAAAAGAAAGTTTGGATTAGAAATTTGTGTTTGTTTTGATTTTTAAGTTATTTGGATAGTTTAAGTCTATTTATCATTAATAAAAATACACTTTTGAACTTAAAAATCAAATGCAAAAGTTTTCTCTCATCTTATTCAATTTTTTTTTGAAATCTCTTATCTAATTCAAATAGTTATACTAAATAAAAAAAACTGTTTTTACTTTCCAAAATGATAAAATTCTTAAAGAAGTTACTCCTTAAGTTCCCAATGAAAATCAAGCAACATTTTATCGATTCATTTTTCTTTTCTGTTTCTTTATAGAATTTTTAAATTTTTTATTTAATTTTAACAATTGTGGCTTAAATGAACTATGTAATTATCTTCAATGCAACTATATTATAAAATTTATTACACTTCAAATAGTACTTGAACCACAACTAACAGAGTTGATATGACTAGATGACAATAATAGTGAATCCCCAAGTGAATCTAAAGTCATATATGTATCTAAGAGGATTCTTCTTTTTATGAAGTAGTGTATCTAAAATCATATATGAGACATGACCTAGGATTTCCACCACACATGCACTTATATAGGTGTGTGATCTTATGTGCTTCCACTTCGATGAAGCTGAAGAAAAGAAGAACAGTTTTGTACACAAAAGTTATTATGTCTCCACTATGTTGCTGTTGGTGTATAGGCAAATTCTTTCTCGAATTAAACAAGACAAGAACAATTTTTTCTGAACAACAATTCCAATAATAATTCCCAAGAACATTATTTTTAAGTATTAATTATTGTTATCAAAAATCAGAAGTGATGTATCATATTTATAAAGCATTAGTAACCACTTTATGAAAGCATGCAACCTTATAGTGAAGAGAGGTAACTCTTGGGTTTAAAGAAAAGAAGTAACTCTTAGGTTTAAAAATGAAAGAAAATGACCCTTGGAATATTTAACAATTAATTAACTGTTAATTTTGAAATTGATAAATTAATTCCACAGTAATAAATCTGTTAACAGATTTATTATATCATTCCAAGATGCCCCAAGTGCCCAAGTGCCTTTTTGCTATTAACTATTTAATTATAGTTAATTTGGAGACTCCCTCTAAATTTCATCACATCTTAATCAAGATATATAAAATATCACACAATATAAATATATTTCACTTTATTAGTTTTTTTTCATGTGGGATACTACTAACTACTCCAACAATCCTCTACTTAGTTAGTAGTAAGTGAAATCACAAAAAATTAGTTTAATGCATTTAGTAGGTGTCTTTCTAGCTAAATCTGCTATTAGAATAGCCACTTCAAAATTTTATCAAAATTAACGGTTGATAAACATTAAACCAAAATTTCATACTCGGTAAAATCATAAATCTGCTACATACATTAAACTTTAATGTCTTAATAAAAACATCCACCGTGAACTTTAGCACCACATCAGGCCTTGTGCTACCTCCTAGATCATAAACACTTGTGAAGCTTTAACTACCAAGCCTTGATTGAAGCGACACCTCTTCACGTGTTTACTTAGGTGAAGCTTTCATTAAATTCTTTAAAGAATTTCCTTGTTCTTCAACCAAAAATGTGTTTCATTAAGACTAATAATACTCAACCTTCTTTCCTTAAGCACAAACTTGTGCTTACTACCTATCACAAATGTTAACTTGTTATTACCCAATTAAACCTTTGATAATTCTAAAAAAGTTAGATTCCTGTTATAATTGACAAATTCAAATTGCTTTAACACTCATTGCACTCGTAGTGCTTTTAATGAAATCCCTCGAGAGTCCTTTAGTTAGCTGGTCAGCAAGATTATTTTTTGAACGGACATAGACTAATGTGATTATACCATCAACTAATAGTTGTCTAACATATTCATATCGTAAAGCTATATGTCTATATTTACCATTATAAATTTTGTTAAATGCCCTAGACATAATAGCTTAACTGTCACTGTGTAAAGAGACTAACAATCATAGTGTAAAGAGACTGTTGGCATAGGTTGTGGCCACAACTTTATATCTAATAACAAATTTCTCAACCATTTGGCCTCTTTACCTGCTGCTGTCAAAGCAATGAATTCTAATTCCATGGTGGAGTGCATAATAGCTGTTTGTTTCTTAGAAGCCCACGAAATTACAGCTCCACCTAAGGTGAAAATCCAACCTGATGTTGGCTAGTTATTTGCCACACTAGTTACCTAACTAGCATCACTATAACCTTCTAATACAACTGGATATCCCTTAGAATACAATCCTAAATTCTTTGTCCTTGTCCTTTTAAGATAGCTTAGAACTCTTCCAATAGCTTCCCAATGATCAAAATTTGGATTATGAGTAAAGCCAGATAATTTACATATAACAAAAGCAATGTCTGGCTTAGTGCAATGCATAGCATACATCAAACTACCTATTGCACTTGCATAGTCCAATTGACTAGTTGATCTTCCCAAATTTTCAACTAATGGTTTTAAAACATCATATGGTGTATTGGTTTCTTTAATACCCAAATGATTGAATTTTGCAAGAACTTTATCGACATAGTGAGATTGACACAATATAAAACCCCACTATTTCTTGTAACTTTGGTACCTAAGATTGTATCAACCTCTTCCAAGTCTTTCATTTAAACTGAGAGGTTAGATATTTCTTAGTGTCATTAATGCCTTGCATGTTAGTACCAAAGATTAACATGTCATAAATATAAAGATATACTATCACTACATATTCTTTTGTAAACTTAGAGTATATGCATTTGTCAGCTCCATTATGTTTAAAACTACTCGACAAAATCACTTTATAAAATTTTTATGCCATTGTTTAGGAGCTTGTTTTAAGACATATAATGACTTAACCAATTTGGAAACTTTTTTTTCATTTCTAGGAAGTACAAACCCTTCGGGTTGTTCCATGTAAACTTCCTCGTCAAGGTCACCATTTAAGAATGTTGTTTTGACGTCCATCTGGTGAACATGCAAATTGTAGATAGATGCTAATGCAAGTAATACTCTAATTGATGTAATTCTTGCAACATGAGCATATTTATCAAAGTAATCAACCCCTTCTTTTTGTTTAAAACCTTTGGCCACCAACCTGGCCTTAAGCACTTTTACCTTCCTTCAACCTAAAAAGCCACTTCCACCCGAAGGTTTGTAATTAGAAGGTAAATCAACCAGTACCTATGTTCCGTTTGATAAAAGAGAATTCATCTCATCGTTTAATGCTTCTTTCCAAAACACTAAATCTCTAGAATCCAATGTTTGTTGATAAGTCTTAGGAATTGGAACATCTTTTAAAGTCAGAATAATGGGTATTTTTGTGGTCACTTCATTTCTTGACCCTTCAATTAAAAATGTTAAAACTTGTGAAGAAATAAAATCAGGACCAAAATTCTTCTCTTTTCTTACTCGCTGACTTTTCCTAGGTTTATTAGGAATTTCAAAATTCTTTCTTTTATTATTTTGAGAAGAACTAACATCTTTGTTCATACCATTTCATATAAGTTTAGAATTTTCACAAGGCGATAGAATATCGGTTTCATTTGAGTTAACTAGAAATTCAGTTTCCAAAAAATTAGCATCTCTAGATTCAACAATAACATCAAAAACTAAATGTAGCAACCTATATTCTTTTGAATTGTCAGCATAACCAATAAAAACACTTTTAAGAGCTCTTGGACCTAACTTTGTTTGTTTTAGATCAGGAACTCTATATAATGCTTAGCAACCCCATACCCTCAAATAATTCAGATTAGGTTTTCTTCCTTTCCATTATTTATATAGTGAAGTTTTAGTTTTCTTAGAAGGTATCATATTGTGTACATGACATGCAGTCAATAAAGCTTCTCCCCACATATTATTAGGCAATTTAGAATGTAGAAGCATAGAATTAACCATATCAACTAATGTTCTATTTTTTCTTTCAGCCAAGCTGTTTTGTTTGAAGTATATGGTGCACTTATTTGGTGAATTATGTCATTTACTTCACAAAATTAGTAAATTCGTTTAGGAAGTATTCACCACCACGATCACTACGTAATATTTTTATTTTCTTTTTCAACTGATTTTTAACTAACACTTTATAACACTTAAACATCTCAAAAGTTTGATCTTTTGTTTTCTATAAATAAATACGAGTGAATCTAGAATAATCATCTATAAATGTTATAAAATATCTACTACCACCTCTTATTAGATGACCATTTAATTCACATATATCAGAATGCACAAGTTCAAGTAATTGAGTTGTTCGTTCATGTTTAGGAAAAGGTTTCTTAGTCATCTTGGCTTGGAGACAAATTTCACATTTTTTTTTAGTTTTGTTATATTATAAGAAATCAGACCATGTTTAGACATAAATTTAATAAAACCAAAATTAACATGTGATAATCTAGCATGTCATAAATCATAATAGAATCAAGCATATAAACATAAACATCAACTTTATTAATACTTAATTTAAACTTGTTATCACAACAATATCCTTGAGTAACAAATACACCATTAACAGAGAAAATAACTTTTTTTCTGCCTCTAAGACAACATACAAACCACTCTTGCATAGAAGAATTGAAGAGACCAAATTCTTTCTCACATCAGGAACATGCAACACATTTTTTAGAATGAGTTTCTTACAAGAAATAAACTAAAGTTCTACTGATCCCCTTCCAAGCACTTTAAAAGTATTCTGATTTCTCATCAAAACCTTCTCTTCATTTCTTACAACTTGATATGTTTTGAAAAAAATTCTGTCATTGCAAACATGAATAGTAGCTCTTGAATCATAAAATCAATTTGCAAATTTTTCTGTTGCCACATTGCATTCAATCACCACAGAGATATTAAGTCCTACAATCATAGTAATAATTTTTGAACGACCAGATCCTGATTCCACAATATTTATACTTTTATGGCCTGCATTTGCTTTGACTTTTAATTTCTTAAAAACCTACATTACTTTTTGAAATGACCTTTTTTACCTCAGAAAAACAAGATTTGTTTTCTTGTTATTGTTGGTATATTCATCCTTGGACATTTCAAATTAGTTTCTCTTCTTTCTAGACTTGTTTCCAACCTTTTTAGACTCAACAATGTTCAATTTAGAAGTGTTATCAGATTCTAAAGTAAACTTGTTTTCATGAATTCAAATTTCTTTCTCAATTTGTATATGCTTAATCGGTTGATCCAAAGCCAAATCTTCTGAAGTATGCAATAGTTTCTTTCTATAATCATTCCAAGTGGTAAGCAATTTTGCAATTAATGCAGCCACTTATAGTGCTTCAAAAACATCAACCTTTAGATCTTAAGTCAAGAAATCAAGATAAGCAATTCATCCATTTGATTCATAACAGATTTATCTCATGGTATTGTAAACTCAAAAAACTTCATGCTAATAAATCTGTCAATTCCTTCTTTAAGATGTGTATTTGTTTTTAAGTGCCAACTAAATTTCTTTTGGAGATTGAATAGACAGAAATAAATCATATAAACGATTAGAAAGAGAGTTAAGAATAAAGCATATACAACAGTTTTCATCTTCCTGACGTTTCGTTTGGGCAGTGAAAATATTTTTAGTATTGGTCAGATGGTTTAGGAATTGGTTGCAAATTTCCTGACAGCAAGTAGGCAATGCACAATTCAGTGAGTAAGAATAACAATTTATCCTTTCAGAGATCATCTTGTTGAAAACAGAATCAAAATTTATCTTCTCCATTGTAAAATAATTCCTTTACGATTAAAGAAAAGAAGAGAAGTCTTGCATGCAAAAGTTATCCTTAAAGAAATTATGCCCCCACTATGTTGTTATTGGTGTATAGGCAGATTCCTTCTACAATTAAATAAGACAAGAACAAATTTTTCTCAGCAACAATTCCAGGAAAAATTCACAAGAACGTTTTTAAGTATTGATTGTTGTAACAAAAAACCAGAAGTGAAGTATCATATTTATAAGGCATTGGCAGCCACTTTATGAAAGCATGAAACCTTATAGTGAAGAGAAATGACTCTTAAGTTTAAATGAAAAGAAGTAGATCTTGGTTTAAAAATGAAAGAAAATGACTCTTGGAATATTTAATAATTAACTAACTTTTTAATTCCACAATTGATAAATTAATTCCATAATAATAAATCTGTTAACAGATTTATTGTTAACAGATTTATTATATCATTCCAATATGCCCCAATTGCCCAATTTGTCGTTGACTATTTAATTATAGTCAATTCTGAGACTCCCTCTAAATTTCATCACATCTTAATCAAGATATATAAAACACCACACAATACAAATATATTTCACTTTATTAGTTTTTTCACATGGGATACTACTAACTATCCCATCAGAAACCTTATTAATTGGTTTTTCAATAATGCTAATAAATTATTGGCAATAAACCCTAACTCACAAACCTCAAAGGCAAATTATATATTCATTCATCTTCTGCTTCAACTACATGCTACATCCAATATGTCATCGCACATGATCATTTTAAACTATGTTTCAAATCAACCTATACTGGTAACAACAATGTAGTATCACTGAAATACCATTTGTCTTAGACAGTTTATGATATGCCCGTGTGCATCAATTACCTCAATTTTCACATAATTTTAACGTCACATGGCCTAACATACAGATGACACATATCGTGTCCTAAATCGTATAAGTTCACTGACTTATCAAACCACATTATTACTCATATGGGACCTCAAATGTCCAGTTCTCGTTCATTGGGAGCTTCAAGTACTCCTCCAAAGAAAAAAGTAATCAAATTTCCCAAATTTGACACTCTTTGTTTGTGTCAAAAAAAAGTGACATCGTACAAGCTTAAATACTAAAACTTGTGTGGGGGACAATTGTTTATAGGGTTGATTGGATATATATCCTATTTTTATTTTTTATTTACAAATTATTCACCATTTCTTAGTTATTAAATTACAAATATATATCAGTTCTAAGTATATAAAGTTGATATACAGTTTGCATTAAGTTGATATTTAGCTTAAAATGATAAAAAAAATTATATGTATATTAATATTTAAAAAAATTATTAAAAAAATGTAACAATTTAGTATATATTAAGTTAGGAGTTTATATTAATTTTAAATCTATGACAATAGATATAAATTTATACATAAAAATATTTAAATCCATGTATAAAATTTACATGAAGTTTATATGAACTTTATATTAAGATTATATCTACAAAGTCTATTTCGTACAAAGTGCAATTAAAAAAGTATTTTTTTTAAAATAGCTATGTTTCTGCAAATAAAAAGAATAATGTACTATGTAATTAATCTTTGTTTATACCAAAAATTATTCGGGCCCATGGGTTAAATTCACAAGTGGATCCAATTCGCAACCCAAAGGCCCAACAACATGCAAGCATTTTAGAAAGGTGAGAATAATATTATTGACATGCAAACATCCAGGAATAAAAAGTATCAGGACACAATAATGATTGATAAATTAATTTAACCCAAAAGAAAAAAAGGTTGATTGCATATATCCTTTGTTTTTAGTTTTTATTTGTAAATTAGTTACCATTTAAAAGATTTTTGCAATTTCATTTATTAAATTACAAATATACCTCAGTTCTAATTAGATAAAGTTCATATACAGTTTACATAATGATAAAAAATTCATATATAAGTTAATCTTTTAAAAAAATAAAAAATATAACAATTTAGTATATATTAAATTAGAAATTTGTATTAAGTTTAAATCTATAAATTATAGATATAAATTTATACATAAATATATTTAAATCTATGTATAGAATTTACATAAAGTTTATATGAAGTTTATGTTAAGTTTATATCCACAAATGTCCATTCCGTACAAAGTGCAATTAAAAAAGTAAAAACTACTATTCTACAAAAATTTCTAAAACTTCTATGGTTTCACAAATAAAAAAGTAAAAAAAGTGTATATGTAATTAATCCAAAAAATAATCAACTGTTATGGGAATAGGCCCTTGCCAAATGAGAAAGACCATTACAAAAAGAACAAAATAATAGATCAAGATACTACCTTCAAGGCTTCAACATACAAAAATTGAAACTTCACTCAACACTTTTACTCACCAATCATATTGTTAGCTTTCAATTTTTGTTTCTTCATTTTAATTGTTGTTAGATGTTTTGTTAACTATTTAGTCCATGGACCTTTGAAGTAGAAGATTACTGATTGTTCTATTTTTTTTTCAATTACAATCGTACTGATTTGAAGTCTTGTTTTTGGTGCGATTTTTATTCTGGTTTGAAAAAACTTTAAATTTCTGATACGTCTATGCAAATTTATGATGTTCTTTTAGTTTTTGCAGATTAAAAGGGAAGGCGTTTGTGTTTTTTATAAAAAAGGATAAACTCCACCATAGAATCCTATTACCTTCCAAAATCAACCCAAAGAAGATGGTTACCAAATGCCTTATTTTCAAAATCAACAATTGTAAAAACCAATATTTTAAAATCCGATCCAACCCGGCCAGTCGGACAGAAAATCCGGTGATCTATCCGGTAAGTATCGCTTGACACTAAGAATTAGAACGACGTAAAACCTAGTAAAAATAGTTGACCCGACCGATTCGACTGTGATCTAGTTGGTTTATAAAAAATCAACATTTGACTAAAACTCCTAATTTAAACATAAGTTTCACACATCTCACCAATTTTTTATCACCAATTTGAGTGATGCACAGTCATGTTCACCCTTTTTTTTCAGATTTAGTATTTGTGACTTTTTTATTTTCTTATTTTTGGGTTATGTGGAATATGCAAATATATGTAGTTAATAAATAAACAAATTGTGACATCCTGGAAATTATTTTATGAAAATAATTATTAAAAATAAGATTTTTCTTATTTAAATGATGAAAAATAAACGATTAAATCTAGGTATATGAAGGTTGATATAAGTGTTATATGAAATAACCAAGAAAAAGGAGAAATGCTCTAAAAAACGGCAAAGTACACATTGTGACAGTGAAGTGCACGCAGTGGGCACGACCACGCGTAGTCCACTATCCACCATGTGTAGTCTGCTGAATCTGGAAAAAAATATAACTTTGCTCGATTTAGCCGAACCTTCAAGAACTCTCATATAACCTGTAGGGAAAACATCAGAGAAGAGCTGAGAAATACGCAAGAACCTTGTTCTTGAGTGAAGGAAGTAAATTAGCAAGAACAAAAACTTCAATTCTTGCAAGAATCAATGCCAAGTCAATAAGGTAAGTGTTGATAGTTGGTTTGTAAGAACTTATGAGGGTTATGCTTTGAAATTTGATGGTTGGATGTGTTTGAATTGAAATTCTGTTGGAAAAACATGTTGTTGAGTGGAAAGAACTTGAATAATTCCTTGTATATGATTTAGGAGAGGTAAATCATCAGATGGATGGATTTTAGGAAGGTTGGTTCATGAAGGGAAATTGTGAGAATAGATTGATTAAGCTTTAGAATTATGTTTTGATGATTCTAAGTAGAGAATCAATATGAATATAGATAGTTAATGAAATGTATGTGATTAATTTCGTACAGGAGGATCTATACGACGTTTGAGCGGAGATTGATTCGGTGTTGATATTTTCGAATTTACATATACTTTGAGGTAAGTGTTCTTACGCTTACTAATTATATTCGTATGATTATTTCTTACAAGTGAGAATGTAAGTTTTCTAAGCTTATATATATGTAAATATAATTGGCTTATGATGTTGAAAGATTGTTGGGAATTGAGGATTGCTAGAATTGGATGAATCAAGTTGAGAATAAAATGAATTGGTTGATTTAGGGTTAATTTATCTATTCTAATTGGTTGAACATGATTTTATGATTTCAATTCAAAGTGAAAGAATATTATTGCTTGAATTGGAATTATTGCTTGTTGATAATGTTATGTTTTTGACTATTTGTTTAGTTGATATATGATTGATATATATATATATGCCCTTGGTTGACATATAGTTGATTCTTAGTTGATTATTGGAAAGCTTGTATTTGCTTTACATTGATATATGATTGACATGTTGCTGATAGTTTATACCTGTGTGGTATGTTTTTCGTGTGAGTTGTGCTTTGTGCTATATAATGTTACAAATGACATCATACTTTCACGTGTTGCATGAGCATCTGTGTGACACAATGCCTGTGTGGCTATGATTCCTGTGTGGATAAGGACTTGTTGTGTGCTGTCCTGGACATGTTGTGTGTTGTCCTAGACATGCTGTGTGCTGTCCGTATTTACGAACTATATGCTCAGAGTTGTGTGCTCAGGTTGTGTGTCATTCCTCTGCTGTGTGCGATAGAGGATTTCCACTGCTGTGTGCTATGGTGGACAAAAACCCAGGGTCATTCTGTGTGTATTTGCATTAGCATAAAATTGCATACATTTGCATTTATATAATGCTATAAGCTCCTGTGTGGACTATAGATATCTGTGTTATATAGAACCTGTGTGGTTCGTGATTACTATGTGCTATCCTGTGTGGATATTGATCTCTGTGATCTTAATGCTACTGTGTGCAATATTGATGTTCTGTGTGAAAAAATTGCTATATGGTTTTGCTGGCATAATTTGATGCCATAGGAAAAAAGAAGATAGACACGTCTTCGTGCTGATTTATATTTTTCCCCTACACATCATTTTATCTAAATGAAGCTTAAGACTACTTACTGAGTATGTTAAATACTCACCCCTATGTGTTTGTTTAAATGATGTGCAGATCGTAGGTAGCTGCTTTTGGACAGAGACAACAGTGATAAGAGTTCAGCTTGCGACATACATCAAAGGTCTAGCTCTTATAAATGCACATCATTCATATGTACTAAATTCTTCAGTGTTTCCAAATAATTGAGTTTGAAATAAAATTATATTAACTCTTATAAATAGAATGTCAATGTTCTTAAAATAACAAAACTGAATAATACAATCTTTTTGCAATTTAAAACATAACCATCAAATAAAAAAAATTTATGTACATAATATCAATGTTCAAAAATAAAAAAAATAGAACATAACAATTTTTTTTCAATCTAACTCATATGTCTGAAAGAACAGACTATTTTTTCGTTTTCCATCTATTGAACTTGTAAAACATCACCAATGAAAATATCAATTCTTAGTCGAGGTATATTGAAAGCTGAATAATATTCAATTTATTTCAAAATTACACTTACATGATTAAAAATCTAAATTTTACCTAGGTTGAATAACTTTTCAAATTTTAAGATCTTTTGTTACACCTAAAAAAAGTATATTAAATGTAAAATTTATTACCAGATAAAAAGTGTATGAAGAAAAATATAATTAATACAAAATCAGTTAAAATTTTATCTAATTCAAGTACATCAAGATTTTAAAATGATACATCAAGTATTATTGATTTGTTTGAACTCCTTAATCAATCTTAACAATAAATAATCATCTTTCTTTGATTTTTTCATGTTAAGGAAGTAATCATCTTTCTAATTACTCATGTGATATTTTTTAATTTAATAAGTAAAAAAATAATTAAACAAACTTTGTTATAGTATTAAAATATGGTCAAGCGCTCAAATTATAATTACATGTGTATAAAATAAATCTATAGATATCTCCTTTAAAAATTATACTCCAAATGTTAATTATTATCAACTAATTGCTTTTCTTTAAAGAAAAATCCATATGCACTACAAGATTCTGTGAATTTAGCGTCCAGAATTTAGCGACCAACTATTCTGGACGCTAAATTCATGCGTTTAGCGACCACGTGGTCGCAAAATAGCGACGACGTGGTAGCTATTTTGGCGGGAAATTTCCCCCCAGATTTTCCCTATATATATGGCTTCATGTTTTGTTAAGTTAGTATAGTACAAAAATTATACCAAATTTAATTATATGTTGTTCGTGAAGAAGAATACTTTGGAGCGGTTCTTGTTTGAATAACGTCTCTTATTTCGGAGGTTTAGCGCGGATATACCTGTAAGTGTTAATTTAATAAGCGTTTTATGTATTTATAAATTTATATTTTGTAATTATTTTAT
>CANYCX014452438.1:0-15255 GCA_948193385.1 Breynia disticha f. nivosa | reverse complement strand
AACATGTCTATAAATAAGCTTTTTTTTAAGACAAATGAACATTTTTTATCATTTTATTTACAATTGACTAATATGGACTAATTGCACGATTTTTAATAAATGGTATAAAAATAAATTTAAATGAATAAAAATAAAAAATCACGTTAACTATTTCAAACTTGTTAACTTATTTGAACTTTTTTGGACTTAATTAGAGAAATGAGATTAGATTCTTTTTTTATTTTTCTATTTTGTCCTTAATAACAAATCTGACCATTAAGTCAATCATGTTAAAAAAATTGGACATTTTTAAAATATATTTGAGATGAGTGTATTTTTATAAAACTCAAACTATAATATTGTAAATGTGTTATAAACCCTGTATAATTAAGTGAATACCTTTCTGCCATTCGGCCGAGAAAGGCCAACTTAAAGCCTGACCCGATAACATATTTTGGGTATCAATTACTGAACAACTCAAAACCCTCCTTAATAACAAATCTGACCATTAAGTCAATCATGTTAAAAAAATTGGGCATTTTTAAAATATATTTGAGATGAGTGTATTTTTATAAAACTCAAACTATAATATTGTAAATATATTATAAACCCTGTATAATTAAGTGAATACCTTTCTGCCATTCGGCCGAGAAAGGCCAACTTAAAGCCTGACCCGATAACATATTTTGGGTATCAATTACTGAACAACTCAAAACCCTATCAACTCACCTCCGCTATATATAAATACTTTTGGCTTATAGTCGCATCCTCATCAAAAAAAAACTCAAAACCCTATCTTTTCTCTTGGAAGCAAATTCGGGAACAGAAAAGAAAACAAGGAAGAAGATGGCAGGATATGATCTGACGGCTAAGGTTGCTCCAAATCTTGACAGGCACTTAGTGTTCCCCCTTTTGGAGTTCCTTCAAGAGAGGCAGTTGTACCCAGATGAACAGATCTTGAAGTTCAAAATTGAGCTTTTGAATAATACCAACATGGTTGATTATGCTATGGACATCCACAAAAGTCTCTATCACACTGATGATGTTCCTCAAGGTTCTCACTTTAACCAACTTTCTATGTTTTTACTAAAAAAATATTATTGTCTTTTTGTAATGTTTTAACTTGAAACTTTGTAAGTGCTGCTTTCTTTTAAGAAATGTTTTTGTATTAAGTTTAGGGTTTATTCTTAGGTTGTGATATTACAAAAACTTGTTTTTTGTTATTATTTTAATTGACATACTTTTTCCGGTGTTTTAATTTTTGTTTCTAAGATTATTTTTGTTGGTTTTAGACATGGTGGAGAGGAGGGCTGAGGTTGTGGCGAGATTGAAGGCATTGGAGGAGGCCGCAGCGCCATTGGTGGCCTTTTTGCAGAATGCTAATGCAGTTCAAGAGTTGAGAGCTGATAAGCAGTATAATCTCCAGATGCTCAATGAGCGTTACCAGGTTTTCGTTTTTTGCCTTTTACTTTCAAAATTGATAAAGTTATGGATTCTTTTATTATGTGGGCTAGTCTTGTTGAGTATGTGGGATGCATCTCTGGGTTTTTGTCTTTTCCTGCGAAGTTGGTAACTTTTGGATTATTGCTATGTGGGTTTGTTTAGTTTGAGTGGCGTGGCGATGTTTTTGCCTTGTTTGCTTTTATGGAATTTGTTTGTGATGATGAAATAATGTCTTTTTTGTTGTTAACAGATTGGTCCTGATCAGATTGAAGCATTGTATCAGTATGCGAAGTTTCAGTTTGAATGTGGGAACTACTCTGGTGCTGCTGATTATTTGTTCCAGTATAATAGGGCATTATGTTCCAATAGTGAAAGGAGTTTGAGTGCTCTGTGGGGAAAGTTGGCTGCTGAGATACTGATGCAAAACTGGGATATTGCTCTTGAAGAGCTCAATCGATTGAAAGAAATAATTGATTCAAAGGTTTTTTCCTGCATTAGCTACTTGTTTTGTTGTTCTTATTGTAGCATTTTCTTACTGATGCGCTTTCTGCTTCAGACCTTTTCATCACCTTTAAATCAGGTGCAAAGTAGAATATGGTTGATGCATTGGAGTCTCTTCATCTTCTTCAACCATGACAATGGAAGGACACAAATTATTGATTTGTTTAACCAGGACAAGTATGGATTTATTTTTCTTTCCTGTATGCCTTTTTATTTTTTTATTCTCATCTGGCTCTTAAAGGATGATGCGATTTTTTCCTCCATAAAGGTATCTCAACGCCATTCAGACAAGTGCTACCCATCTTTTGCGGTACTTGGCTACTGCCTTCATTGTTAACAAAAGGAGAAGGCCTCAATTCAAAGACTTCATAAAGGTTATTCAGCAAGAGCAGCACTCATATAAAGATCCCATCACAGAGTTTTTAGCTTGTGTATACGTAAATTATGACTTTGATGGGGCACAAATAAAGATGAAAGAATGCGAAGAAGTATGTTCTCTCTACTATTGTTCTTGAAAATATGTTATATTGGTTGGTTTTAGTTGATGTTTTCATATGTGGCATTGAAGAGCATTTGTTGTTTTTTGTTTACTTCGATACGATAATGTTAGTTCATGGAGATTGTAGTTGTTGGTGGCTGAGGTTTGTGATTTTGCACATTTATTGTGCGCTTCGTCAGCATGTATAATATTGTTTTCTTCTGATTAGAAGTTTTTTGTCTGGTGAAAATTGGTTATGTTAATATGTTGCTGAAAATTGGTTATGTTAACATGCTGCTGCTATGTAGGTAATACTGAATGATCCTTTCCTTGGCAAACGAGTTGAAGATGGAAATTTTACATCTGTTCCGCTGAGAGATGAGTTCCTTGAAAATGCTCGCCTGTTTATCTTCGAAACTTATTGCCGCATACATCAGCGCATTGATATGGGGTGAGTAAGAGGTTCCTTGGCAAAAGTTTTTTCTAACTTTATTTTAGACATTTGACTTGAACTGTCAAAAAACAACTGTTAAACAAGTAGGTGTGATAATGTTGGTCATTCTTACTTTGTAGATTTCAGAAATGAGACAATTCCTATGTGCTTGTAGAAATGAAGTTGTTTTGATAATTATTAAATCTGGAATTTGAGATTTCACTCTGGTTCCTTGTTCTAGTTGACATTAATTTGTCTCTTGTTGCAGTGTTCTTGCAGAGAAATTGAATCTTAACTACGACGAGGCTGAAAGATGGATTGTGAATCTCATACGTGGCTCAAAGCTTGAGGCTAAAATTGATTCAGAATCAGGAACTGTTATCATGGAGCCAAACCATCCTAACGTGTAAGATTTAATTTTCATTTCATCAAATGGTGGTCATAACAGAGCCAGCATACCACATATTTGTTTGTTCCTGTTAGCTGACGCCATACATGGGTTTTGATACTTATAGAATGAACAAAGTAACGAGTTGCTATTTATGTCAGGCATGAACAATTGATAGATCACACCAAAGCACTTTCAGGGCGGACGTACAAGTTGGTCAGTCAGCTTCTAGAGCATGCACAAGGTCAGACGGCTCGTTAAATATGTGATAGTGAAAGTTGCAAATGGATGCATCTGCCATCAAGTTTTGTTGTTTAGAGAGAGATTAGGGAAAGTATTGAGCATGGAATTGGTGAAAATTTTCCGACTTGGCAGTTTCTAAATTATTATTCTTCAACTTCCTAATGTCTTATCTTGAAAATAAAAGCTTTGTTAGCCAAGTAATTCTGTAGATGAAATTCAGCGTTATGTATTTTTAAATTGGTAATGGATCAAATGCCTAACAATGTTCAAAACTTCGTTTCAACATCTTCGTTGGAAAAATTTATTTGAGTTATTGTATCAATTGGTAGATGTGTACTCATTAATTGAATCATTGAATAAAAAATTATCTAACCGTCTTTCTTCCATAGCCTACTGGCTCGGGAGCAGATGATCACGACGTGATACCACCAATTAAAAGGGTCGTAATTCTTCAATTGTAAACATACCCTTTTCTGTGTAACCTGTATTAACTACAATACTATTATTTACTTGAAGCTCAAGCCGCTGAAAATGTAACAAAATTGTGACTCATGAATTAAATAACATTACAAAACTGACGCCTAATTGATCCTGCCAAATCCACCATGCCAATGTGAGTTTCTTCAAAATAAATTCCAGACCACTTCCATATTCATATCACCACCTAGATCGTGAATACCCGTGCGTCTTCCAGTAATTCTGGCGCTGATTCTCAGGTCTATCGAAGTCAAAGGGATTCCCATAAGCATCTGATGTTCTCCTTTGGGAGCGGTACCCACTGTTTTTCTTTGTTTCTTTTCTTATTTCTTCATCCTCATCATATTCCGTCCGCTGCCAAATCATATATCAACATCAAAGGGACTATTAAGCATATAATATACCAAAACAACATAATACTACAATACAACTGAATGTTGTGCTTAAAAATATGAACATACTTTAATAGCTCTATCAACCAAAAATATTATGCATTGTTCTTTCAAATACAAATTTTATTCCTGACTCATAATAACATCACATATATTTCTAGTATTTGAAATCTTTCAACATTTCTTGACTTAATTATCATGTTATGGGGTTTTGGCAAAACAGTAGAAAACAAACTATTTCTCTCGTATATATGCAGATAACTTCACATAAATGCCAAGGAAAAGATTATTCTCGTTTCTTCACAGCAAGCAAGACATAATGAAGAGTGAAAAAATTGAAATAAAAATCCTTATCATCACTTATTACCAAGAGAAAAAGAAATACTCGAGTAACGTTTTTTTTCTCATGCAGCACTCTGACAAATAATAAGTTTATCCCAGCAGAGACAAAGCCACAACAAATGTATACATGAACATTGGCCTCAATGGACATGCCTGGCAACATGGGAATATGGGATGGTGTGAAAATGTAAAGACAGTAAATGTCATTCAAAATGCATAGTCACTTCAAAATTCCGAGGGATTAGATTATTGCAACAAATGTAATTCAAAAGAACCACAACACAGAATCCAAAGCACAATAATAAAGAATCTGCCAAGCTGCAATCACGTGGTAACCAGAAACAAACCTTAGTATTTTCAGAAAGAACTGCATATGCTTCTCCAATCATTTTAAACAGCCTATCAGCATCCTTGTAAACCTCTTCGAAAATTTCCTTCCAAAGTTCCCCATCAGACCCACTATCGCCTCTAGCCAGTAATTGCCCGGCCTAAACCAGCAGAAAACATCAAGTTACAAAATGTAAAGCAAAAAAGAAGGTAGAAGCAGCAATTTATGCCTGCAGAATGAAAGATAAATACCTTATCAGGATGGTGCCTAAGTGCTGCTTTACGATAGGCCTTCTTGATATCAGCAGCCGTATCAGATCTTTTAACTCCCCTGCCACAGTGATAAAGATTAGTTAATATATTGTGAATGCAGTTGATAACAACGGTAGAGAATGATCAGTTCCACTGAATAATATGTGCACGGACAACATAATTTCTAGAATCTACAAATGCAAAAAGTAACCACATTAAGAGCACATGTTCATAAAAACGCCAACTATAGATAATATAGGAGTATAACAGGTATAATCTGATCAATCTCCTCGCAGGAGCCTAAGAGATTCCTTTTTCCTCAAGTATAAAGTAGAAAGAATTTGTTTGTTCTCCTCACAATTGAAAAATTTAATGCTAAATTTTATTCCATTAATTATTAATAGCATAATCTCATAAAACTAAAGAAAGCAGTAAAAAATCATGCACCTACGAGTGGCTTTTCATATGCCAACTTTATGTGGCATCCATATTCACTATATTGATTGTAACAATGATTGATCCTAACACCAAGCCTACCCTAGAATTGAAATAAAGCAAGAACCCACCTATTGAATCAAAACAATTACAGGGATAAGCACTAGTGGACAGAATAACTTACAATATACGATACAGATCTAATGGGATTCCCTTCTTGGCTTCTTCCTCCATCAAGGATAAACGTTTGCGAGCTTGCCTTAATTCCTTTGAGACCGTAACTGATCTATCCGGTGTGTCTGAATGGGCAGCTCTGTCATTAGATTGTTTTTCAAGAATGGATATAAGACGTTGGAGATCACTAGCTGCTTGTCCATAATCCCTGATCATCTCATGCAAAGTGGCTCTCCTAGAAACAGCCTATGAAAGAAATAATCAGCACAACATTTCTAAAGAATTCAACTTCTCACCTTTCATAATAGTTGCAGCCCAAAAATAAAGGAAAATGCTCTGTGACTCTATTTGAGAGATGAATATTACCTCTCAAATCATCATCATAATATTATTTTGATGAAAAAGGTGTAATTTCTGCAACCATTTTAGTAAGCCCCACTGACTGTACCTTATTATTATTTTATTAGTTATGAGGCATTGCAACAAGCTATGATAAAAAAATAAAACTTCTATTTTAAAGAAAGTCATTCAGACATTCAAACCATGGGGAAAAAAATAATAGATCATAAAAGAAAAAATGAATTTAATAGAACCTTTTTTACAAAAAAGAAAAATAACAGAAGAAAACAGTTTTATGAATGCATATTGCTTTGTTCTAAAACTTAATCATAGATATAGGGCTCCAAAATCTTGCAAAAGCACGGTATCAATCTCATAGATCTGATCATTCATAATTGGTTAGCCTTCTTATTTGGCAGTACATATATCTAATAATTTTAACCAATAATTTTAACCAACAACTACTAAGTCAACTATTAGTAACCAATGAAAATTACAGGATAAACATTGCACCCACACAGCATGATGTAGATTAGGAAAAATTCTAGGCTTAATGGTGTATTAAGAACTCGTCAAAATGATGGTCATCCATTTTTTGTTCAAGTAAACATCCAGTTGTGAACTATCTTGCAAAAAACAATTATTTGAAGGCAAACCTTAACATAATTTCGATCAAGGGCCATAGCTAGACTGCAGTCAGAAATGGCATCGGCAAGTTGGCCCAAGGCTTGGTGCGCAGCAGCTCGATTGCAGAAACAAACGGCTACAAAAGGACGTGATTCTATATTATTTGTGAAAACAGCAGTGTAGTGTTCCACAGCTTCCACATACTTTCCCGATTTTACAGCTTCATTGCCAGTATTCTGTGATCAAGCGAACCACCATAGTGAAATGAAAATACAGAACCAACATTTAGAATAGCGCACCATTCTGAAGTTCAAAGTGATAAAATAGAACAAATCATTTAGAAACAAAAATATACCTTAAGGCGCAGAAGATCACGGATGGTAACTGCTAGTGAAACTGATGAGTCGAATATCTTCTTCACATGCCTACATAATCAAAATTATTGAAGTGAATGTCTGGACTATTGATAAAATGTCTAAAGGACCAGCAAAACTTGATCATTCAAGTAATATAATTACCCATCGCTAATGGATGCCATTTGCTCCAACTTCTTAATAAAATCAAGAGCAACCTCAAGCTTTCCTAAGCAGAAGTAAGACTTTGATATCAGCCTCCACCTCCACAACTTTGCAAATGAGTAGCTTTGACACTGAGAACCAACAGCATTCTCAACCCCGTTATCAGTGCTCACTGCAGGAAAATTCTTTTCAGCAGCAGAAAGTGTCTGTTCACACAGGTGAATCACCTCTGCATACTTCCGTAACTGAAAATACCAAAAAATAGTCACCAATAAGATCAAAACATGACAAAAACTTGAAATCTGATCATCAGAAACATCAAGTAATCAACATTTCAAAACTGAGAATGAATACAGACCAAAAAGATTGACTCAGCTTTCAATTCCAGTAATCTTTCCGAATATGGGCTGATTGACAAAGCCTCCTCAATCATTTCAAAACCACTAAGAGCAGCCTCAGATGCCTTATCCTCCAAAAGTTTGACGGAATATTTTGTACACTCAGCCACTTTCTGCAATACAAAAAAGCCAATTCATCTTTGAGAAAAAAAAGATCTTGGAGTTCAAGATGAGAGGAAGCAAAGAACTGACATATAATCATGGAAACTAAAACATGAATAGAACAAAGATTAAAGATTATAAAAAACAACTCTATCAACAAATATTGATCGCCAAAGTTTCATGTTTGAGGAAAAAAATTTGGAGTTCAAGATGAACCAGCTAAGCTTCATTTCAAAACATGTTCAAACCTAAGCTACATGTCAACAATCTTGATTGTGCTCACTGCTCAAACAGAACATTGAGATCATTCCTATCCAAATTGATGTTGTCTGTGATTTTTAGTTTTAATATCCATTCAAGACACTAAAAATACATTCAATACATGCTGTAAATCAAGAAACCAACTCCGAGAGCCTTTATAACACCACAAATGCACACACAGGCAAAACACACACAAGTCGACAAAATGAATGAATACCTGAATTTTTTGTAGACCATCAGCAGCTTCTATGGTGATTCTTCTATCCAACACAACAGGTCCAGATTCTAAGCACTTGTTGAAAAAGTGCATTGCACTCTCAAGTTCTCCCAGAACAAGATGACAACTGATAATGAATAGACCCCATATGTGAGCAATATATACTACTGCATCATTTTGCATAGATTCATTAAGCACACATGGTCACATTACGTGTTACAGTCAATATATCAATCCCATGTGAGAAGAAATAATTTGTATGATTTAACTCGAATTGCCTAGTTAATTTGACAAGTTAAAGTTTTAAATGGATTGTAATTCCATAGCTCAGTCCTCTCATGAGCTTTCTCTCCCTTTTTTTAATAGTTTTTTATTTGCAGAGACCAGATTATTAAAAAGGCAATACTTAGTGAATAATGAAGTGGTGTCAGAATATAAACATACAAAAGAATCAACAAAACAGAAAATTGCATCTAAATGCTCTATACACAAAGTAAATTCAAGAGCATAGAGAAAAGTCTCTTCTAAAATTACCCTGTTTATTATCATAAGATTACAAAAATTTTAGTAGTAGACAAAATGATAACCGTTAATATGCCCCATAAAATACACAAACAGAGAGAGAAAAGGACTTGCTGTAAGCATTATCGTTTCTCAATTTCATATGTCATGAGAGTCACTTTTAGGTTACTTTTGACATTATAGGGTGGAAAAGGAGAAGTCAGGGATAGTGAAATTGCCAAATTAAGAACTGAAAAAGGGTACAGAACTTCAAATGAAATCCTGGGTTTTGCATAGATATTCTTTTGAGTACCAAATAAATGAAGCAGAGAAAACACAAAATTGCACATGTAAAAATTAGGTCAAAATACCGACTTACTTGGCAGCTCTCATTTGAACCTTAAGGAAAGCAGGATCGAGCGAAGCAGCTTTCATGCAATCACTTAAAGCTGCCCTTATGTTTCCAAGGGACATCCTCGTTGCAGCACGGTTGCTGTAGCAAATAACAAGAGACTGGAGGCAGCATTCCAACATTCCATCAGAAGGAACAGCATCAATCCCTCTAGTGTAAAAATCTTCAGCTTTCGTCATATCCCCACTCTTATAAGCATGGTTTCCTCTGAGATAAATAACAGAAGAACAAGCAATCTAAGTAACAATTCTCACAAGGCAGACTATAACTAACAATGTTAAGACATTTTAATTTAACAGAATAAGCAGTTCCAGAAAGAAGTATTTAACCACATGATTTTAATTTACAGCACCTGAGCCGCCACGTTTCACACACGTCTTGAACTGTCACAGTGGATGGGGCAGAATATAGCTTTGTCTTTCCATTTGCTTCAAATTTATTTCCCACATTTCCTCGTGAAGTAAAAAAATCACCTTTCTCACCCTGCATGAGTCAGAATGTTAAACAAAAAAAAGCTTCTTTGGGTGCACAAGTTAGATAAAAGATAACCCACCTTGACATTTGGACCTGGAGCAAAGGCAAATGTTATAGAAGGAGCTTTCCTCCTATTTTTCTTCACGGACAACCGTCTTCTCAATGACAATGAGGGGCTATCTTGCAATGATGATGAAGCAGAAAAGGCAAATTTCATTGCATCTTTCTTTTCAGGACCTGAATCAAAGAAAAACTTCGTTCCATGGATGCTGTCAAATTCTGAGCTGGCTGCAGCATCACCAGCACTGCTCTGATAGAAAACCTGATCATTCTTAAAATCTGAGAATGGAATTTTTGCTCCATAAACAAATTCTTTTGAATGATAACCACCAATGTCATCATTTGGAACTCCCGATGTCACCTTCTCTTCATTGAAATCAAAGGTTCCATCATCTTTGCCACTATGTTCTGATATTGGATGTGAGTCAGAAGCCACACCATTACTGGCTAAGTGAGCTGGATCCTTTGAGGCCCCAGGTATCTCTCTTGACAACTCTTCAGCAGCTGTGCTTTCCTCATAAGGAGAAAAATCCATGGGTGAGTAACATCCAGGTGAATCTTGAAAATCCTGGGCACTTCTTTCATTGTCCACATGATGGTTCTCTTTCTGTTCCTTTTTTGGCAAAGCGTTCTTTGATTTTCCTCTCGTTGTCTTTGATTTTTTGTCCCTCTTTGACTTGCTCTTCACGCTGAATTCTGTTTTCTTGTCCAAGTCAGGGAATAAACTAGATTTTAAAGATGATGGGTCCCATTTTGGAGGTTCTAGGTCTGAAAACGGAAGACTGGATGGCCCTGGAGTACTTCCATTGCTACATGTATCATTTTCTTTTCTGAATCCAGGTATAGCAGATTCTTCAGAAGAACTAACTTCTGGAAGGTTATTATTCATAGCACCTCCATTGGGCAGTATACAATCGTTCACTTGACCTTGAAATGATTGACACTCAGCAGAAGACTTTCCAGTGCCAACCTGAAATGTGAACGATTCTGAATTTGAAATGCCAACAGAATCATCAGCAGATTCAACTAATCCATTCTTGCTGCCATGCTTAAATCTATTGCTACCATCACTTCTCATTGTACATTTGGCAAGACCTTTTTTCTTCCTCACATAACTGGTTTTAGGATTTCCATTAGAAGAGGTAGAAGCTCCGTTACTACTTCTAAACACAAATGTGGCATCGTCCATTTCAGACTTCTTTTCGTCAGATTTATCAACATGCTTAAGATCATTAACATTCAGCCTTTTCATCTCATCCTGGAGACTAAATACAAGATATGTGTTAGATGTACTTTCTTGATTACAGCTGCCATTGACAGTAGAATCACACTTTGCCACTCTGTTAGGGTTTTCAAAAGCTTCACTGCTAGCATTTACTTCATTAGCACGATTGGAAACCACACTCTCACCAAAACTCAAATTCTGCTTACTATTCCTACCAAACATGAAAAGGCCGTTGTCACCACTTTCCTTCTCAAAAACATTTCCATTAATCTCAGTTTCAATTTTAGTTTCTTTCACTTTATGGACACCTACTTCGCTCTCTGTTTCCACCCTACTTGTATGATCAGAAACATAATTCTTAGAAGCACCACCAAAATCTATTTTTTCTTCATCAAAACTTGAAGTTGAACTGGAAAAACTAGAAGCAGCAACCCTCGCATTTGCAATCACATTATTCTGAGCAACACCAAACATACAGCCAACATCACCAGTTTCCAGCTCCAACACCCTACCATTAGTCTCTCCCATATCCGAATTAATATTTATGCCTAAATTCCCTTCATCAGTACGAAATTTAAAACCCACATTACCGGACCTCTCGCAGTCAAAGCAATGCGTTAAATTGGCATTTCCCAGGCCAGCAAATTCCGAACCCAAACCACCAGCACTAGCAGCTTTTCCTGGGTCCAAATTCACTTCTGCGCCACTCACATTACCACGAAACACGAACCCTGCATCATCAACCTTCCCATTATCCTTCAACGGTAAGTTTTGCTCGTTCTGCTTCGCTCCAAACACAAACCCCACATTCTCTGACTTCAAACACTCATTTTCACCACCAAATTTAAATTCCACATTACTATTCAATTGCGACACGGATCCATTATTCGATACACATTTCTCCGAAAACCCATCAAAAGAATTTCCACAACTGCTAAAATCACAAGAAGTCTCACTCACCGGCTTAAACGGGTTAAACCCGGACCCGAACTGAGCCGACATAGCTCTAGACCGCCCACTCAGCTGCTTCTTTTTGGCCATCCTCGGCCGTGTCCTGGCGGGGCCCACCCGAGAGGTTTGGGTGTCGAATTCAGTTGCAAAACCAAACACTGTCGAATTAGAATTTTCTTGTTGTTGGCCACGATGATCGGGCGCGGCCATGCGGTTGGAGAGAGGAGTAGATGAGGAGGTGGTTGGAGAGGGGCGGAGACCGACGGCAGGCGGAGGCATTTGAAGGCGGAGAAGGGGTGGGCTTAGGGTTTTGTGGGTCGGGTTGGGAGGGAGGGAGAGGAAGAGAGGGTTGAGCTTGAGTATGTGTTGTGGAGGAGTGAGAGGTAAGGAAAGAGAGGATTTGAAAAGGGGGTTTTATAGTTTTATATTTTTGGGGATGATTTGTGGGCGGGCGAGGGGTAGGTTTTGGGTTTAAGGTTCAAATCATTCGTAGAAATGAAGCGGTCAGTTTACTAAAACGATTCCACTGTGATCTATGTAAGAAAATAGCAGTGATTCCGTGTGATCAGTTTATCCATATGGAAGTAATCAAAAAAGTTATTAGAAAAAATCATTTATATGAAATAATGAAAGTTAATTAATTATGAATTTTAAAGACCCTTTTAAAATTGTATTTGTAACAATATACACATAACATACACATGAAATTCTGTTTGTAATGCTTCATTTACTTTATTTAAAATATGCTCATTTCATTTAAAAAGATAAAAAGAAAAAAATTATTACTCCTTAAATCATGGTCAAATAAGACAACTATTTTATACTTAAATTGACATTATAATATCTACAATTTTTTTTCACAAAAAGATGTTTCCTTTTACCACTAAGTGTGAAGCTCAAATTTTAAAACTCTTTTATCCAAATTTTCAATATATTTTCAGAAATGATATAATGATCAAATCAATTTAGAGGAGAGAGAAAATAATATACACGTCTTTTTCATGAAAACTCAGCCCAAAATACTTTGTAAACTAAGATACAAAAGCGGAAGCTAGAAAATATAGTTTGAAACTCAATTCAAACATAAACCTACGTGTATATACGTATAAGTACAAAATATGTAAAATAACAAAGTTTCAAAAATGAAAACTCCAGAGCTCAGACCTCTAACGTATATCGCTGGAACTTTGATCACTATAACTCCGGTCCAATAGCAGTTACCTACAATCTGCACAACATTATAAACAATCAAACATATGTGAGTATATTCAAATACTCAATAAATATCTTATCACAATTTAAGTATGTTATAACATAGGACACATCCCTATTCATTATCAATCCAATCTGTATGTATTTCACTGTTTATATAAAGTGCATGAGAATTTCCAGTAGCTCGATGAACACGAGGTCGTGTTCATGAATTTTGATTACAGAAAGTACATACCTTTTTTTTATATGAACTATTTTTAAACTACTTGAAACATTTAAACATTTTAAATTATTTGAACCATTTGAACTATTTTAAACAATTTGAAATATTCTTATCAACCATTCTTTTCAAATATAAACAACTTTATGTTTGTGAATTTTTTGAATCTTTTATACAATTATGGTTCACCAACTATGGAGCATGAATTAACAGATACATTACAGGAATAATGTATCAGATCGATCCACTTAAAAAAATGTTATATTGCAGTGCATGTCATAAACATTCTTATAATCGTGATTCATAATGATATCTTTAGGCCTAAATTTTTTATGTGACTTATGTGGATTCTAGTGTGCTTTTATATATGCCTAAAATGCCTGTAACTAGGTGACAAATATAGATATGATTGGATATGCTAAAGTTCACACTGAATGACCTTAAAGAAGTACTATAGAAATTGTTACTTAATAGAGTTAATATCACAGGCCACTTAATATGTGTACTGAGTAGTGTATGGCTACACACAGGTTGTCTGATTAGTTGAAATTAGCAGTATGTTTATTTCAATAATGAGATCAAAAAAGTACAATGCAGAATAAGGATGACTTGTTTCATGCCTTGTGTTGTCATAATATCACATGGGTAAAGGATCATATGAACTTTCAGGCTAACACTTTGAGTTATTTTGTACCGTTTAGTTTGGGCTTTATTAAGGTTGTAACAAGTTTAATAATATCTATGAACTTCATACCTTGGAACAAACAGGACCCACTGGATTGCACATATTGTGTTTTGGACATATGAGAAAAATAGTCACATAATATCACATGGGCAAAGGATCGTATGAACCTTCAGGCTAACCTTAGGGTTCGATGGTTGGGGGTTGTAAGTTTGTCTTTTTTGGGTGTCGATTTAGCTTCTTTGTATAGACCTAATAAGATTATGTCTCTAATTAATTTGTTGTGCATTTAACTTTTGTGAATGCATTTTCTTGATTGATTATGTGATTGCAGTGTTGTTCGAGATTCTTTCGTTATTAGGGTAACTCACAATAGTGGAGTTAAAAATAGAACTGGTGGATTAAGTTTTCTTAGCTAGTTTTGTAACACACTGGAATTTGTTGGTGTTGATTTATATGAAAAATAGCTTAAAAACGGAATTGAATCGGATGAAAAATCAGAAAAATGCACAAACAGAAGCTGAACACGACCCTGTGCCATCAACATGACCCCATGCACGACCCTGTGCCATCAGCACATCCCTATGCCTAAGGTCGTGCCGAACGATCTGATATATGTAGTGCACTATTTTATTCGTTCTTTTTTCAAAAACAGAGTACAAAAACCAACTAGCTTCCAGAAGAAACCCTAAGATCATCAAAGGAGGGAACTTAACAAGTAATCCAGCAAGAACAACTAATTTTTTGTAAGAATCCATTCCTAAGTCATCTAAGGTAAGAAATATGATTCTTTTTGCATATAGAAGTGAATTGAGGTTGCTGAATTGTTGTTGTTATGAGGGTTAGAGCTGAAAATAATGGATGAAAACTGTTAGAGTATTGATTCATAGCTTTAAAATGGATTATAGAGCTTATGAATCATGTTTTGATGAAGAAATGTTAAGAGGAAGTTACTATGATGGCTAAATGCATTTATAAGGGACTAAATTGATGAATTTTGTTATGGATTTAGTTAATGAATGAGAGATTTACAGTCCCTATATGGTGGTTATTGTCTAGGAGGATCTAGATGTAAGTTGGATTGAAGTTTGCACCCAACGCCGACTTCGTAAACTATTCGAGGTAAGGGCTTAAGTTTATTTATAAGGGGTTTTCCAAGTAAGTATATTTATGCTTACGATTGTTTACTATT
>CANYCX014451743.1:0-10151 GCA_948193385.1 Breynia disticha f. nivosa | reverse complement strand
GTCAACTTTTTTGGAAATGATACAAAGAAAGATATCTCCGTTTACAACAGAAAAACTCTCCTCTGATGAATTGTATAATCGTTGGAATTATAAGAATGAACAAAAAAAGAAAACCCTAAATAATGAATTTATAAACAGAGTAGTAAATTAATAAGAAGATTAACGCATAAAATAAATAAAATAAGAGATAAAAAGAGATGCGACCACTTCCTACATTTTTTATACCCTCTCCTACAAAGAAACTAGTAACACCGACCCCATTGGGGGTTCCATCAATTATTTGTTTATCAAAAAAATGAATTAATTCAGCCAATTTTCTTATACCTCCAATAAAAGATATTGCATAAAAAGCATCTATATAACCTCGATTAGAGGACCAATTATATATCACATTTATTATTTTGTCCCAAAGAATTCTCTTAGGACCTTTTTTAGCGAACGAATTAAAGAAATTCAAATTTTGTAACGATGAATAAACAGGCTTATATAAAAAGGACGCTATAAATATTCCAAAAAAAGCTATACTGGCTGAAAAAGTTGCATTTGTTACAAATTCATACCAATCCACCGAATTTTCTGGATTTTGATGCAAAAGGTTTAAAGACGGAGTTAAAAGTTTTGACAATATATCTATATCCAACAGCATTCCTTCTTGATTGAATTGATTGAAAGGAATTCCTATGGCTCCAATAAACAAAGTAAATAGTACTAAGATAAGCATAGGAAATAACATAGTATTATCCGATTCATGGGGATAGGAAAAAATCCTTTTAGTGTTAAAATTTTGAATAGTAATAAAAGGCCACGTCATATTTCTTACATTACCATCAATTTGATATGTGTTCTTCCAAAAAAAAGAAGCCCTTTCCTTATTATTCATTGTTAATAAAGCTAATAAACGCAAATTTTTGTTAAGCATTTTTGATCCTTCTTTACCCCATAAAGATATTGAATAAAATGAACTGTTTTTTTTACCACTGTAACTTTGAAAATGAGCATTAAAATGTCCGTCAAAAGTAAGTAAATAAACCCGAAACATATAAAATGCGGTTAATCCCGCTGTGAAACAGGCTATTATTGCGAAAATAGGTGAATACAACCAACTATCATTAAGAATTTCATCTTTGGACCAAAAACAGGCGAAGGGGGGAATACCACAAAGAGAAAGTGTTCCTAATAAAAAAGCCGTTTTGGTAATTGGAATATGTTTTGTTAAACCACCCATAAGAACCATATTTTGACTCTTATCTGGAGAATAACCAAGAATAGCTTCCATTGAATGAATAATGGATCCAGATCCTAAAAACAACAATGCTTTCGAATAGGCATGAGTAATCAAATGAAATAAAGCGGCCCGATAAGACCCCATACCTAGAGCTAACATCATATAACCCAATTGAGACATTGTAGAATAGGCTAAACTTCTCTTAATATCTTTTTGAGCAAGAGCTAAAGTAGCTCCTAAAAATACTGTTATTATACCTATCAAAGCTATTAGATTCATTATGAAAGGTATAATTACGAAAAGAGGAAAAAGGCGAGCTACAAGAAAAATTCCCGCCGCTACCATAGTAGCAGCATGTATCAGAGCCGAAATAGGAGTAGGCCCTTCCATGGCATCCGGTAACCATACATGAAGAGGAAATTGCGCCGATTTAGCAATTGCGCCAGAAAATAATAGAACGGCACACAAAGTAACAAATAAAAAATTAACCTGATTATTATAAATCAAGTTATTGAAGATTTTGAACAAATCCCGAAATTCGAAACTGCCCGTTATCCAATAAAGACCTAAAATACCTAATAATAAACCAAAATCCCCTACGCGATTAGTTACAAACGCTTTTTGACAAGCATTCGATGCAATAGGTCGTGTGAACCAAAAACCTATTAATAGATAAGAACACACTCCAACCAATTCCCAAAAAATATAAATTTGTATCAAATTAGAACTAGTAACTAATCCCAACATTGAAGTAGTGAAAAAACTCATATAAGCAAAAAATCTCAAATAGCCTTGATCATGAGACATATAATTGTCACTATAAAAAAGAACCAAAATGCCAACTGTAGTAATTAATACTGACAAAATAGAAGTAAGTGGGTCAATCAAGTGTCCGAACTCTAAAGAAAAATCATTATTGATAGTCCACGACCATATATATTGATAAATAAAACTACTATTTATTTGCTGAATAGACAAATCGATTGAAAAAATCATGACTATACTTAACAAGAAAACGCTTGGAAAAGCCCACATACGCCGCAGTTTTTTTGTTGCTGCCGGAAAAAGCAGGAGTCCCGCTCCGATTAACATAGGTACTGGCAATGTAACGAAAGGTATGATCCATGAATATTGATATATATGTTCCATAAAAAACTTAATTAATAAATAATTTGAATTAATAAATAATTGTTTCTTGTTTCTGATTCATCGACTCTTATATCTTTTTAAATAAGTCAGTCAATAATAAAAAAAGAAAAAAAATATGTAAAACTTAAATTGAATTTTATATTCTTAATTATTCTGAATTCTTCTAAAATACTTCACATATTTAAATCAAAAAGTTAGAATTGGTCAAATAAAAATACTAGTGAAAAAAAATACTTATTCTAAATAAAAAAAAATTTATTAAATTAAATTAATTAAATAAATAATTAATAAATAATTAAAATTAAATTAATTACTTATACTTATTATTAAATACTTATTATTTATTAAATACTTATTATTAAACTTATTATTAAACTTATTATTAATTTATTAATTACAAATTTGTGTATACATAGAAAAAGAATAAAGAATTCTAACAAAAAAAGAATAAAGAATTCTAACAAAAGTAGTATTTTTTATTTTTTATACGGATTTCTTTCCTTTCATTATGTTTGTAGAAAACACTATTCTATTTGACACCTTTCCTTTACATAGGATAAAAGGAAAGAATTACTAAAATTTTTTTACATAGGACTTTATAAATTTTAACAAATTAATTATAATTAATGGTCTCGCTCCAATTTGAAAAATTGAATTTCAATTAGATACACTTTTTCTTCGAGTTTGACCAATTAAATTACTAGAAAAATTTTAAGTTTTTTATTAGGATAAAAAAATTTTAGATTCTTAAACTTTATTGATGTATTTTATTACATGTATACATATAATATGACAAAAAAAGACAGAAATATAAATAAAAAAAAGCGAATAGGCTTCTTTTATTATTTATGAAAAGAGTATAATTTACAGACTAAATACATAGATAATGTATAGTTAGTAAAGAACGATTTTTTTTTGAACAATAAATGTCTTTCACATCCAACTATAACAATAAATAACTCCTTTATTTTTGAATGGCAGTTCCAAAAAAGCGCACTTCTATATCAAAAAAGCGTATTCGAAAAAATCTTTGGAAAAGAAAGGGATATTGGACAGTATTGAAAGCTTTTTCATTAGCGAAATCTCTTTCTACAGGTAATTCAAAAAGTTTTTTTGTGCGACAAATAAAAGATTAAAGGTTGGAATAATCTGATTTGACTTGACATGAGAAAAGGTCTAATTTCGTTTATTATTTTCTATTTAAAGTTTCTATTTTAAATAGAAAATTTATAAAAATAAAAAATAAAGGATTTCCATTCTTTTTTAATGTTTTGAACTAATCAATATTAAACCGAACTCCTTTTGCTTTTATCTTTTATCATATGTAAAATAAAGAATTCTTTTGTCTACTGAATTCTAAAAACAGTACTTTTTTTGTTTGTTTGCAAAAAAATAAAAAAGAGAAGACACAAAGTTTTACCTTTCTTTTTATTATTAGGATATTTTATCATTTTCAGGATGGGGATTATTATTTTCCCCATCGATCCATTTATCACAATCACAATAAAAAATATTCCTAAGTTTTGTCTTTTTTATATTTATACTATTTGAATATAAAAGAGCGGATCTTTGAATGATCTACTTTAATCATATACTTGGGCTAGAAAATGGATCAAGGTATATATTAAATTAGACAAGATTTTTTTTAAAGTACGGAGCAGAACTCGAAATTTTTTTGCTATATGATATGTCCAGATCAATGCCAAATTTGGTTACTAAATCCTAACACAAATTCTCTCCACAATAAAACCCTAATCAATAAAATATTTCCATAAATCTCTTGAATGTAATATTCAAATTGTAATCCATAAAAAAAAAAAAATTCGATTGTTTTTTCATTATTAAATAAATTTTTCTTCATTAATTTTAATATTTCCTAAAAAATATTGCATTGAATTGACTCCTTTAAGCTCGACGATTAAATAATAATTTATTATTATGATTTCGAGCAAGCCGCTATGGTGAAATCGGTAGACACGCTGCTCTTAGGAAGCAGTGCTAGAGCATCTCGGTTCGAGTCCGAGTGGCGGCAAACATCCTGTAATTTTAATTTAAAAAAGATACAATAAATCCTATAATGAATTCAATTCTTGATTTCAATTCCACATAATTGAGCCCCTTTTTTTTATTTTAAAATTTTTATGATATTCTCGACTTTAGAACATATATTAACACATATATCTTTTTCAGTCGTGTCAATTGTAATTACAATTCATTTGATAACCTTATTAGCCGATGAATTCGTAGAACTATATGATTCGTCAGAAAAGGGCATGATAACTACTTTTTTTTGTATAACAGGATTATTAGTTACTCGTTGGATTTTTTTGGGACATTTACCATTAAGTGATTTATATGAATCATTAATCTTTCTTTCATGGTCTTTTTCCATTATTCATATGGTTCCGTATTTTAAAAAACATAAAAATTTTTTAAGCGCAATAACCGCGCCAAGTACTTTTTTTACCCAAGGGTTTGCTACTTCGGGTCTTTTAACTGACATGCATCAATCCGAAATCTTAGTGCCCGCTCTCCAATCCCAGTGGTTAATGATGCACGTAAGTATGATGATATTGGGCTATGCAGCTCTTTTGTGTGGATCATTATTTTCAGTAGCATTTCTAGTAATCACATTTCGAAAAATCATAAGAATTTTTGATAAAAGCAATAATTTATTAAACAATTCGTTTTTCTTTAGTGAGATACAATATATGGCGGAAAGAAAGAATGTTTTAAGAAATATTTCTTTTCTTTCTTCTAGGAATTATTACAGGTTTCAATTGATTCAACAATTAGATGACTGGGGTTATCGTATTATAAGTATAGGGTTTATCTTTTTAACAATAGGTATTCTTTCGGGAGCAGTCTGGGCTAATGAAGCATGGGGATCGTATTGGAATTGGGACCCAAAAGAAACTTGGGCATTTATTACGTGGACCATATTCGCGATTTATTTCCATATTCGAACAAATAAAAAATTGGAGGGTTTCCATTCCGCAATTGTCGCTTCTATCGGTTTTCTTCTAATTTGGATATGCTATTTTGGAGTTAATTTATTAGGAATAGGACTACATAGTTATGGTTCATTTACATTAACAATTAGTATCTAATTGAAGTGAAGAAAGGGTCTGACGAATGCAACTCTATAGGATAACAAAGTGTACATACAAAAAGCTTTAGGTAAGCCGCTGAGAACTTTTTGAATCACTATATTACTTGATTCAAAAAGTTCTTACAAATGCCAATTTGGTTACAATTCATTTTTTTTTTTAACTTCAATTTAAGAGACGAAAAAAGAAGTTTTTTTCATTGTATAATATAACAATTTTTAAAAATAATAGGATTTCTTTTTTTTTTGTTTTATTTAGAAAAACTATCTAACTATCTATAAAAATAATTAGATAGAATAGCTTCAACCCGGTCAACTGATAATGAGAAAACGAAATCCGGATAAAAACCAATCCCTATTACAGGCAGAAGGATAGAGATCGAAACAAATAGCTCCCGCGGTCCAGAATCAAAAAAATAAGAGTTTGGGGCATTAAACAGCTTGTATCCATAAAACATCTGGCGTAACATAGATAATAAATAAATAGGAGTTAATATCATTCCAACTGCCATTACAAAAGTAATTAATATTTTTGACATTAAAAGATATTTTTGGCCGGTAATTATTCCAAAAAATACTATCAATTCCGCAAAAAAACCGCTCATGCCTGGTAATGCAAGGGAAGCTAGTGATAAGATACTGAATGTCGTGAATATTTTTGGCATTGAGGTAGCCATTCCGCCCATTTCATCAAGATAAACACGACGTATTCTATCATAACCCGTTCCTGCCAAGAAAAAAAGTGCGGCACCAATAAATCCATGTGATATTATTTGTAAAATGGCTCCATTGAGTCCCATATCACTTATAGAGCAAATTCCTATAATTATGAAACCCATATGAGATACAGAAGAATAGGCTATTCTTTTTTTTAAATTTCGTTGACCAGGAGATGTTGAAGCTGCATAGATTATTTGCATTACGCCTACTATTATCAACCAGGGAGAAAAAATAGAATGAGCGTGAGGTAATAATTCCATATTGATTCGAACCAATCCGTACGCCCCCATTTTTAATAAGATTCCGGCTAGAAGCATACAAGTACTGTAATGTGCTTCCCCGTGGGTGTCTGGTAACCATGTATGTAAGGGTATAATCGGTGATTTGACAGCAAAAGCAATAAGAAATCCAATATAGAAAAATATTTCTAGCGCCACAGGATATGATTGATTAGCTGATGTTTCAAAATGGAATCTTGGTTCATTAGAACCATATAAAGCGATACCCAAAGCTCCCATTAATAAAAAAACGGAACCTCCCGCAGTATACAAAATAAACTTTGTAGCTGAATACAGACGTTTCTTTCCCCCCCACATGGATAGAAGTAGATAAACGGGAATTAATTCTAACTCCCACATGATAAAAAAAAGTAAAAGATCTTGAGAAGAAAATAATCCTATTTGACCACTATACATTGCTAACATCAGAAAATGAAATAATCGGGAATCCCGAGTAATTGGCCGAGCCGCTAAAGTAGCTAAAGTGGTGATAAATCCTGTCAGTAAAATAGGTCCTAAAGAAAATCCATCGATTCCCAATCTCCAGTAAAAATCAAAAAATTGGATCCATTTATAATCTTCTGTTAATTGGATTAATGGATCGTCCAATTGGAAATAATAAGAGAACGCATAAGTCATTAAAAGTAGCTCAAAGATGCATATAAATATAGTATACCATTTTATTACTTTATTTCCTCTATGAGGGAAAAGGAAAATTAAGGAACCCCCGGATATCGGTAAAACTACAAATATTGTTAACCAAGGAAAAGAATTCATGGTAAAGACAAGATACACTTGGACTAGAAAAACCCGTGCTCGAAAAATAATATATATTTTTTTCTAATTTTTTTTCGAGTACGGGTTTTTGTCGGTAAATAAAAAATCAAATGTATTCAAGTGGGGTTTTCTGGAAAGTATCAATAAGCTAGACCCATGCTTCGAGTTGTTTCATGCCATAAATAAACTCGAACACTCAAGAAATCTGTTGGACAGGCGGATTCACATCTCTTACAACCGACACAGTCCTCTGTTCTTGGAGCAGAAGCAATTTGCTTAGATTTACATCCATCCCAAGGTATCATTTCTAATACATCTGTGGGGCAGGCTCGGACACATTGAGTACACCCTATACATGTATCATAAATCTTTACTGAATGTGACATTGGATTTTTAATTTTTTTAAAACGTCATAAAGTTTCAATCTAGTAAATTTCTAAATGAATCATCATATATTTAGACACCAGATGAATCAATGATTTACCAGAAATTTTCTATTCAATTCTGGATCGACTCATGAGATAAAACCAAGATACTTTAATTTCTTACGTTTTCGCAAACATGATCAGATAAGTTACGTATCTTATATGCCAACTTGAATTAATGAATATGAAAATTATATTATATATGATTAATACTACTTATTCAACAAATTCGATTGATTGATATGGATTGATTTTCTATTACGATAAATTGCCGAAACAATAGCTGGTCCAATAGCTGCTTCAGCGGCTGCGATAGCTATAACAAAAATTGAAAAAATATTTCCTTTTAATTGGCGACTATCAAAAAAATCAGAAAATGTTACGAAATTTAGATTAACTGCATTCAGTATAAGTTCAAGGCACATAAGGGCTCTAACCATATTTCGACTCGTGATCAATCCATAGATACCAATAGAAAATAAATAGGCACTCAAAACAAGTACATGTTCGAGCATCATTGACCAACTCCTTATCAATTTCGATTTATTTCAATATGAACAACAATTCAACATCAACAGATTGGATTGGCTAAAATAAGAATATCACAAAAACAAACCAAAGAAATATATGGATAAAAGAAATATATGGATAATAGATCAAATAAAAGAATTTATACATAAAAAATCTTTAAATAGAATTGAAGGAAAATAGATGTGATAACATAGACCAAAGTTTAATTTGGATTGCGATTACTAATTCTAAAGATTAAAGATTTATTACTGACGAGCCACAGCAATCGCACCTATCAAAGCAACTAAAAGAATTATTGAAATGAATTCAAATGGAAGAAAAAAATCTGTTGATAAATGAATTCCAATTTGTTGGCCATTACTTATCAAATCTTGTTCTATAATCTGATTTGTTTTTGTAGTCCAAATAATTCCGTACCATGACGTATCTGGAATAATAGTAATTAGTGAAACAAAAATACTTGTACAAACTAAGGAAGTAACCCCGCTTCCAACAGTCCAAAGATTAAAATCTTTGTAATATTCTGAACCATTCATGAACATCACGGCAAATATAATTAAAACATTTATAGCTCCCACATAAATAAGGAGCTGTGCGGCAGCTACAAAATGAGAGTTTGATAAAATATAGAATAAAGATATACAAACAAGAACCAATCCCAACGAAAAGGCAGAATAAATTGGGTTGGTAAGTAATACTACTCCTAGACCTCCTAATATAAGACCTAACCCCAGAAAGACTAAAAGAAAATCATGAATTAGTCCAGGCAAATCCATTGCACGTAAAATAAGAAATAAAAAAAAAATTGAATTGTTTTTCATGACCTTATTGACTCGACCAGGAAAACTTTTTTATAATAAGTTCTTAATTGAATTAAACCCTAAGAGGTGTAAATTTTTTACTATATGTACAGCTATTGTACTAATCTCATCCTTTCTCAAATCTCAAAAAGGCATTCTAAATTTTTTTTCGAAATAATTATGGATAGAAATAATTATGGATAGAATTAAAAATATATTAATAGATTTTCAATCCAAATTAAGTCGCGACGCAATTCTCATCAATCAATCAATAGTTGGAATTTGTAATTTTTGTAGTTATTGGCTAAGAAAAATAAAAGAAAACCCATTTCATCCTTTTAGATCAAAACAAAATTTGAGTTTAATAATTGTACTTTTTAATCAATCAAAGCGGTTTACCTATTTTTTTTGAGTTGAATTCAAAATTGTTCGAATTGTATAATCGTCAACTACTGACATTGGTAAACGACCTAAAGCAATTTGATTATAATTCAATTCGTGACGATCATAAGTAGAAAGCTCATATTCTTCAGTCATCGATAAACAATTTGTCGGACAATACTCAACACAGTTGCCACAAAATATACAGATTCCGAAATCAATACTGTAATTAAGCAACCGTTTCTTTCGAATGTCAGTTTCCAATTTCCAATCAACAACAGGTAGATCTATAGGACATACACGAACACATACTTCACAAGCAATGCATTTATCAAATTCAAAATGAATTCGACCGCGGAAACGCTCCGATGTGATTAATTTTTCATAAGGATATTGAACAGTTACAGGTAAACGATTTGCATGAGATAAGGTAATCATGAAACCTTGACCAATGTACCTTGCAGCTCGTATGGTTTGTTGCCCATAATTCATGAACCCAGTTACCATGGGAAACATATCGTAAATATTTATGAATAATTTTATGTTTGTTTTTTTCTCTTGTTTGAAGACAAGTTATGAATATAGAAAAATATTCTTTTATAGTGAAAGAAGTTCGAAAGAGGTTGTTAATAATAGATTACCGAGAGAAATAGGTAAAAGAAATTTCCATCCAAGATTTAAAAGTTGGTCCATTCTTAGTCTAGGTAAAGTCCATCTTGTTGTGATAGGAATGAACAAGAACAAATAAGTTTTAAC